>JAPKLW010001764.1:51898-62553 GCA_026898455.1 Plectranthus barbatus | reverse complement strand
AATGTAACGTGGCCTCATAATGGGAAGGTCAGATGGGGGCGTTACAGTTCAATTGTTTCTCATCATCATTAACTTTAGTGGACTCATTATGAAAATAAATTGATTGAGATTATTCCTGAAAATATATTTCCAAGTAAATTTCAAATATGTACATAATTTATTTCGTCGTGTAATGGGTTTGAAAGAGCATTAAATTGATGACCACCTTCTATTTTATGTTGTTCCCACATAAAAAAAAAAAAATCAAACTACAAATAATGTTGATACAATTGAAAAATATCAATTGGTATTTTATTTTTCGTAGATAGGAGTTTTCATTTTTAAAGAAAATAATTTTAAATATATCAATCCATATTTGCTTTTGGGGTTTTAATTTTTATTTTCATTTAACTAGCGTGTCCAGAATAAAAGATGACCTACATAAAGATAAAGCGTGTTGTGTTGAGATAAAGAGAAGAAATGATGGGCAATACATATAGATGTAAATATAAAAAAAATCAAAATAAGTTCAAGCTCAACCTCAATTTCAAGATCAATTGCTTAATATCGAGCTTAATTATATTGAGTTATTACAGTATGCAGGGGCGGCACTACGTGAAGGCTCACGGGGTCGGCCGCCCCCACGGCGTTTCGAATTTTCTTTTTTTATATACAAGTATTTTTTTAAAAAAATATAAAATTATATAATATCGACCCCACAAAATTACGATCCAGCCCCCACAATACTCGAGCTCTACATCCGCCCCTGACAGTATGTCTATGTATTACATGGACATGACTATAAAATTTTCTTGAAACATATAAATATTTAAGATAAATATATATCTCTTATGATATAAATATTTAATAGTATTAATATTAATGAGAGCTACAAAAAATGAGAGGAAAATAAAATACAATATTCAAATGTGTGTATATGAAAGAAATAGATGTGGCGACATTTTAACAAGTTCAGCTATTAAAGTTTTTCTGTTTATGATTTTTAACTTCATCCAGTTATATATACATTAATGTTTTTACATCTGCATATTTTGTATACTCTGTTTTTTGGATAAATAAATATAGTATGAAGATTATTAGAGAATTATTTGTTTCAATATATTAAATTAGAATATATTGTAGATATTGCACATCATACTACTACACTCATATATTAATATAAAATTTAATTTAGATTATATATAAAATAACAATTAGTAATGTGTTTAGAATTTTAAAATTTAGAATGCGAATTTAGGGTGTGATATATAGCCTATATATATTTATATAATATTATTTTACAATTAATGAAGAACAAAATCTTAGTTAGATATTTCTATACTAAAAAAATAATTTTTGAAGAATAATTATAATTTTCATGTCTTAATAAATTTTAAATTTTTTTTACTGGTATTATGCATATTATCCAAAATAATAATTTATATTATTTATAATAAATTACTAAAAATAATATATATAAGCCGCGCATCGCGCGGGAGTCAAACTAGTTATCTTAAAAGGTAAACCAAAAAAAAAAATCCCTCTTAAAATACATTCTGAAAATAATTACTCATATTAGTATGGAAAGTTAGTGTTACAAATTTCAATTGATCAAATATGGTATAAACAGAATTACTGGAATGACAATATTACTGAAATTATAAAAGTGAACATATTACTATAAATAATAATTCCAAGAAGATATACATTTTACTAAAATCAACATGTAAATAAATAAATAAATAAATATGGAAAAAATTGAAAAAAAAAATAATTATATATACGGAAATCATGTTTATTGAAAATTTTCAATATGTCATAATTATTCATAAAATAGACAAGTTTTAAATTTATCATCAATTCGTATTAATAATGCAATTAATTCGCGATTAATTTTCCTCCACATGATTACTTTTTTTTCATATTTTAGTTCAATAGATATATGGACAAATTGAACATAAAGCATAATTAGTGGAGGATGGTATAATTGTATGTATGATTATCAGTATAAATAGGATGAAAACTTCATAAAATTTAGCATCATTTACATTTAGTCATTCAATATTGTTTAGTTTTCATTCAAGTTTATTTTTCACAACTCATTTGTGTATTGTTAGATTGATTTTTCATATATTTTGTTATACAAATAGTGTGTTTTGATAGATTCAAGTATAATTGATCATTATTTTGTAGTTTATATCTTTTTATTTCCATATCGAACAAGATTAAATTCAAGGGAGAAGGCAGATATTGTGTAGATTAGAGCCAGCAATTACAACAAAGCGAAGCCAACTTCGAGTGAGCAGAGAGGAGCGGCCAATTGAAACATAATAAGAAAATCGCTCTTCTCCTATCGATGTAGACTAATGTCGAACTATAAGTAAATTTTGTGTTGATTCTTTAATTTTTTTTGTCTTTAATGTTTATGCTAACAATTATGTTGGTGTGATCAATTAATAAATTGTGTAATTCTTCAAACAACAGTTTAAATTTTGAATGTTTCTCTTTTTATGTTGTTGGTTTAATTTTATAATTACAAAATCATTAATTGAAAATATCAATTATTTTTGGATGGTCACTATGGTATGTTTAATATTTACTATGAATAATTACTTTTTATAATGTACTAAAATTCGTTTAATAAATATCTGGATGAAAGTTTTATTCACTTTGTATTATTTTAATTTATGTATTTTTTTTAAATGTTAAATGTGCAATCATATGGAACAAAATATTATCATATCAACAAAATCAATGTCTCTTTAACAAATTGGTGTTTTGTTTACTTAAAATGTATTGCAGAAGTCTTATGAATCTAACTTTTTTTAATTCTCTATTTAAAGTCAATATAAAATAATCAAATGTAAATTATATTAAATTCAGAAAATAATTGAAGGTGATTTGGATAACTGGCTTTAGTTGACAAGATCCAACTTACCTTTAATTATTTATTTAAATAAATAAATAATGATAAATAAATTTATTTAAGTTAGTTACAAAATGAAAATAATATAGATGTATTATAAAACTATTATTAATGATTTGAAAATCTACATACAAGTGTATCTTTACTTCTCTCTTTAATCAATCATTTTATATGAAATATCTTCCTACCTTTATTATATGGAACACAACGTTGAAATGAATGAAAAATTTGTAAATGTTTTCTAGAATGATTAAAGTCTTAAAATAATAAAAGAATGAGACAAGATGTTCTGGGAACCGGGAATAATTACTTATATAAATTTATAATTATATTAATAGTGGATTATAAAAAAACTTTGAAGAAGAATCATAAACCTAAAAATGCAAATTTTTACCATAGTGAAAGATATCTGCAAAATAATGTGTGAGAAAGAGATGACACATAATAATCAAATGTGTGGGTGGAGATTGAAAAAATGAGCATGAGAGTTAAACGGATAAAATGATATAAGATTGAGAAACAATAGACGATAACAACAATCACCCGTAAGCTGGATAAAATACTCATACATTACAAACTGAATTGAATTAAAGATTTCGGGCAATTTATATTCTGTCAAAATGTTTTTAATTTCTATTCAATTAAAAATGTTGAGATTTGATTCTGTTTTGGTTTGATTGGATTGAAGGTATTTGGATTCAGTTCAACCAAACCGACGGAAACCTCCATAAATATATTTCTTTTTTTATACTATTTAAGTTGAGTAATTTGATTAAGTATTAAAAATATATATTATTTGTAAGTATTAAATTTTCAAGTTTTAATTATGATTTATGTTTAATGTGTTTAAAATATTTAAAAAATTATATCAAGTTCTTATATTACATAACACAGGACTAGATTACATGAATCATAAAATTTATCTCGAATATAATTTATTTTAATATCTAAGATAAATATATATTTTCTGTGAAATAAATATTTAATATTATTAATATTGATAAAAATCACGAGAAAATGAGAGGACAAAAATACAACATTCTTATGTGTTTAAATAAAAGAGATGATGATAATGAAGTGTTTTGAGAGATAAGAGCAAACAAGTAATACTGCAAAGCAATTGAGAATAGTTGAGTAATTTAAAATATGAACTTTAATTTAATTAATAAATTTTAAATTTGAGCTAAATTCAATCAAATTTTAATATTTTTATTTTATATATCTATACAATAAATAAAATTGATATAATTTAATAACAAAAATAATATGTATGCTGCGCATCGCGTGCGCATCGCGCAGGTAGCAAACTAGTTTAATTGTATATAAAAAACTCAAAAGATGTATTTCTTTGATTATAATTATGAATTTTATTTTAGTAAATGATGTATTTATTATTTATTATTGAATAAGTCGTTTTCTCTTAAATATAAATCAAATATTTAAATGAGGTATTTTCTTAATTAAAATAATCTATTTTGTTCTAGTAAATGATGTATTTAGCCTTTATTAGAATGATTTATTTTGTTCCAAAATGATGTGATCCTTTATTGTAAATGTTGTAAATGTGATTTCCTATAAGAAACTCTTGAATGAAGTTGATGTTAGAATCATTTACTTAGGCTTTCTATTGGAGGAAATGTTTTGATATGTCAAAACCCATCATTAGTCAGTTTTCCAGTTTCTAAAGTTCTAAACGGTAATCCTTGTATAGGATCGATCGAGTTGTAATAGAATTTAGGCTGAAGACCGAGCAATGGAAAATGCTCGAGAACTTACTATCATCATGCCTAGCCTTAACCAAAAACTGAGTTGGAGCACTTAGTCTTAGGTCTATCCATAATGACAAGGAGAAGTCAGTATGATGGCTTTCCCAAATTGACTAAGGAGAAATCAGTTTAAGGGATTTCCATACCGATCCGGAGAAATCAGTATGAGGGTGTTTCCCATACTGACTATAGACAGTCAGTATGAGGATTTACCATACTAACCGTGGGAAGTCAGTATGAGGGCTAAGCTATACTGACTCTCAAAAGTCAGTATAAGAGCCCCAATCAGACTCAGGCATTCGTATATGCCTAAGTCGGTACGAGGTTATCCAAATTGGGTTCCTCGGGCTGCAAAGGAGTCTGGCATAAATTTAGTGTATAGTACACTAACAAAAGGCAGAGCAGAAAGGAGACCTAAGGCATGGGCTACGATAGGATAATATAATCCGTGAGTCTAAAGTATGGATTTATGTGTCTAACGGATAGAAATTCAAATTGCCATAGGTTCTCCTCTATATAAAGACCTGCCCTCTCAACCTTAAACGGTTACCTGAACAGAATTCAATATCTACTAGTCTAAAGAGACAAAGGGCATTTTCAGGTCATCTCTCCTTGTAAAACTCTCTTTGAGTTTTTGTGTTCTTTACACGAGACTTGAGTCTCCGACTCAAGTTGCCCACCGTGTTATCTTCTCCTAGCATGAGGCTGAAGCTTTAAGCTGAAGCTCTGTTTGGTGAATATATCTTTCTGAGATATATTCATAGCAGTTAGTTTACTAGTCTGGGATTCTGATTCTCACGGGCGTATGCGAGCCACCTGAGTTATGGAAAAAACATTTAAACATCCAACCATTCTAGGAAGAATTAGTAAACATCCAACCACTAGGAAGGAGGCTACGGGGTGCGTTCCCACCACAACTTGAAGACTGAGTCTACGTAGAGTTCCTAGGCGAGTATCATAGCTGATCGGAGGATGGAGGTGCCAAGGACTGTGTATAGATCTTAAGGAGGCTTGTATTTAATAAGTGAATTATCCAGACCTTGGGTCTGAAGAGTGGATGTAGGATATTGAAATCCTAACCACTATAAATCTTTGTGTGCTGCTTTAATGTTTTTTTTTATACTTGCTCTATTTCACAAACTGACTCGTAAAACCTTCAATACTTGTCCAAGTATTGAAGCGTATACACTGTAAAACTGACTTAAGATAAAACAGAACCTTAAGCTTAAACTGTCCACACACAAAACTGACTATACTCTGTTCAAACAAACCAGTGCACGTGCTTATCTTTACTTTCGTTGCTTACACAAAACCTTCCGCTGCACTGTTTGCACTCTGATTTTAGGACCAAGAAGTGGTATCACGCGCCAAGGTTCTTACAGACTACGGTTATGTTGAGTCACTTTGGACCAGATCTCTATTTTTTTGCACTTGGTTCTATTTTTTTGCACTTGATATCTATTTTGTGTGTTTAAGCTTAGGTACACAGAGATGGCTCAGATTACAAAGTTTCCAAAGTACTCATCAGAAGATTTTGAGATATGGAAGAAACACTCGTTGATCATGATGAAGAATGTCCATCCAGAAATGGCAGAGGCTCTATCTACTGGACCAATAAAGATCACTATGGTGAATACTCAGCTCGGAGGAGCAGAAGGTCAGAAGATAGTGGAGAAGCCTTATGTAGAGTGGACAAACGACGACAGAGTTCGTTTTCAGCTGGATGTAGTGACCATGGAGCTCATCTTACAATCTTTACCAGCGCCACTAGTTGTTGAAGCCTTAGAGCACAACAATGCCTAAAAGATGTGGGAATTTCTTAGCTCACTTAGTCAAGAAACAACTCAGATGAAGCGAAACAAGCTTCAAAAACTGTGTGGATAAGTATGAATCTATTCAAATGCTTCCTGGTGAAAATTTCAAATCAATGGAAGCAAGATTCAATGCTATTATCTGCGAGCTGAAAAACTTGGGGAGAACATATGAACTTGCTGATATGAATGCAAAAATTCTCTCCAAGATGCCCAAGGAAGATTGGTTCGTCAAAACCACCAGCTTAAAGGAGAAGGACCTCTCCAAGATGACGACCAAGGACGTGTTCGCCCAGCTTCAAGCCCACGAATGGGATATTCAAATGACAAACAGAAACAAAGTAGTGCGAAGTGTCAGCACACATCCAGAAGGAGATTTTGCCTTTTTCGCAAAAAAGGAGTTCAAGAGAAGGACTCAAAAGTCTTACCAAGCCGACAGATCTTTCGGACAAACGTCTACATCAAAGTTAGCACCAACACCTTCCTACCACAAAAAGGAGGAAGAGAGACCAGTTGAAGAATTTGAAGAGCAAATGAGGAAGCTGACTAGACTTCTTGAGATAGCCAAATCCAAGAAGGAAGGTTCCCAATCAAGTGAACTGAAGTTCAGCGACAGACTTCCCAGAGGTTGCTTTGAATGCAACTCTCTAGATCACCTCAAGTACGAGTGCCCATTAGTTTCCAAGGAGGAAAATGAGTGCTTGAAGAGGGTGTTCGAAAAGAAGACCTCTAGAGCAGCTGCTAAGGCCATGCTTACCAGAACTAAGGTGCCAGACATCTCAGACAATGACGATAGCTACTACACATCAGACGATGAGGCAGTAGAAGAAGCCTATCCGGTGCTGATGGCAAAGCTTGGAGAAGAGGAAGAAACTGAAACAAATTCTAATACTCTGGTACACATTTCTAACTCGGTTTCTATTCCTATCGCATGCATAGAAGATAACTCTGAATCCTATTGCTCATATTTAGAGGATGTTACTCTTGAAACTTTGAATAGGGAATTTGCTAAGTTTTATGAGTTAAAAAATCTCTTAGCATGTGAAAACACTTCACTGAAACTGAAATTATCAAAACTGACTGAAGAGATCCAAGAATCAAAGTTAGTAAGTGAAGACTTAGCTAAACTTAGAGAAGAGTATTCTACATTACTTGAATCGTTTAAATCTATTTGTGAAGAATGCGCATCTCATAAACTGAAAATTGCTAGTGATCAAAATCTTATCTGTTCACAGGCTTTATAGAGAATAATTTGGGCAATCAGACTTCGACTTCCAAAACTGGGAATGTCTCGAATCATCACCTTAGGAAGAATTCCAGTTTAGAAGTCAAGTTGTTAGGTAAAGGAGTAGTTAGTATGGACGAGAACTCCTTAGAGGCTAATCAGGAAATAAGAGGTCAGTCAGTTTAAAAACTAACTTTAACACCCAAGCTTAGAAAAGATTTGACTTTTAAGTCAAACAAACCTGAGATGAAGTCCATCATACCTAGGAAGTGGGGTAAGAAAAATGCTCATAACTTTAGACAACCCACCTCAACAGCTAAAACTGGACTTTATAGAAAGTCAGTTTCATTTTCGAATTCTAGAAATCCGAGGTTCCCAACTTATAATTCTTATGAGATGAGAACTTATCCGTATAGGAGGTACAACTATACGAGTTCCGAGTCCAATCATCTTTCCATTTAAAGGACTAGGAAGACTATACACTTCGGACTCTATTTCCGAGAACCTAAAAGAAACTTAGTTTCTAGGGAGTCAGTTCCTAGAAACTCAGTTTCTCACAAGGTTTCACACACTCACTCATTTCCTTCAAACATGAATAAAAATTGCATCAATTATTTGAAAAGGAAAAGGAAGGTAGAAGATTTTGTGATACCTAGGTTTAAGGTGAAGCAAGTATGGATTCCCAAATGATGGATCCATAGGACTAACCCTGTAGGACCCGCAGAAACATGGGTACCTTTAGTCTAATCTTACTTGTGATGCAGATATAGAGATACCTAAATCAGTATGAAGCCCATCACACAACTTAGGACATAAGATCGAACTGACTTGCTGAAGAGTGAAAACCAAGTCTTGATTTTCATACTAAGGAGAATTCTGAAGGACGGATGCAGAATTAAACTGAGTTCCAACTCTCAGTTTAGAAACTGACTTTTAGTTTGGAATTTCAAAAGGTGGGATTTCAAAATCCAAGGATTATCATATCCGATACGACACATTTATTGCCATACAGGCACCGATGAATCCGCATATGCCACATGTAAAGGCACATTTTCAAGTCAAATCAGTCTCAAATGATCTCAAACGACGACATGTCCCAGTCATTGATTTGCACTCACCTCTCACCCTCAACCGTTCGATCCAAACCTAGCCTACACATTTATCGACTCTTCGAATTGATGGATAAAGTCTTTATTACTTTGCCATTTTCATGCTTCCCAAAATTCTCAAACCTTCACAATTCTGGAAATTCTCATTCTCATTCAATTCTACAACACATATTCTCTCATTTATTGCTAATCATCCATCCACATACATGGGGCCTAAGAGATCAATATCATCCCAGACACCTGCAAGGGAAACATCCACTTCTGGTCAAGAGCAACAATTTTCATTCGAGTACGTTGAGATATCCTATTCTGAAGTTGTAAGGCTCTTTCATTTAGACCCGAAGAAACTCTCCCAGAACAGAAGCGGGCGGCTCAAGTAACAAAAGAAAAGATATTGTTCATTAAAGGACTAAAGGGTGACTATCCTGATATCAAAAGACTTGCTCATCATCTACTCCGAGAAAAGATAGTCTACTTCTTGCGCACTCGTCCCCAAAGATTTTATCCATTTCTTGTAGCCGAGTTCTATGCAAATGCAGTCATATCCAGAGACCAGAGATCCTTCACCACACATGTGGCAGGTACTAAAATCCTTGTCACTCCTAAGTTACTTGAGAACGTGTTCAATCTTCGAAATAGCGGAACAAATGTGCATGTATATAAACAAGGGGTTGACATCAGGAGACTGAGGGAGATCTTGGAAGGGTACTGGTTGAAATGGAAACTTGATGATGTTGACACATCTTTTAGAATAAATCACAAAACAAATGAGTTTGTTCCCTACTGCAAGTATTTGGCGGACATTGTGATAAGGATGTTGCAGTGTGATATGAGGTTGTTTTTAGAAATGAGTAAGAATCAATACTTTTTTCTTATGGCGATCGATGATGGGGTAGAATAAGACTGGGCATCTTTTGTATTTGAAAGACTCTTGGATTTTGCGGGAAGAACAACCACAATAGAAGAAATCGGACAGTTCTCTTCTCGTGTTGGTTTTGGTCTAAAGATAAGCTATCTTCTTGAGAAGATATTACCTGCAGTGGATGATGGAGAAACTTTGGTGTCTACGGATTTCTTTCTGGTTAGAGAAGTAGTAGGAAAACTAACTAAAATTGAGGACGAAAGGTGAAAAAGCGGATCTTGATGGAGAAGAGGAGGTCCAATCTGTTGTTCAGCAAGAATAAAATTTGCAGAGTCATGGAAGGTCTGCCGGATCTAACAAAACTTGGTGAGGAGCCTCCCTTTCAGGGAAGGAAAAGAAGGAGATCGATTAAAATGTCTGCCGACGAAGGATCTTCCCAACAAATGCAATCCCAAGATCGCTCTGTTCGAGGGATTCAAATTCACAGTGGTTGTATATCTATTCCTGTTCCACCTAGGCCTTTCTCAGAAGTGGTGGAACCTCTAATTCGAAGGAATAGAGGTAGAATGGATGATACAGTTGACAGAGGACAGGAATGTGGAAACTCTGCAAGGTGACAAATCAACTTCGAAGACCAACATCGCTTCACCCGGCAAATAGTGGACATTCTTGTCAGTCCTGATCTTGAAGAAGATGAAGAAGAGGATATTGCGATTATAGGCGACATGTCGCAATTACATGGTGAAGTTCAAGGAGAGAGACAGGAAATAGAGTCGCCTCACTCAGAGGACATAGATGGAGAGATTGAAATGAAAGGACCGACTCTTCACCCTACATAAATATTTGTCGATCTTAACCAAGATGCTCCTGAACAGGATATACTTGAACCCGTTGATAGGGTGTTACCTAAAACAGAGAGGGATCCCAGGAAAGGGAAGGAACCCATGTTCGAGCAAGGGGGAACCTCTAGTCAGATC
>JAPKLW010001764.1:7025-38922 GCA_026898455.1 Plectranthus barbatus | reverse complement strand
ATGGTGTAAAGGAGGGAGAAACAATATAGGGAAAGGTGGAAGGAGTAAAGGAAGGTACCTCTTGGCAGGCTGTGAGAGAAATGTCATCTATGCATGGAGCAACAAAATCAGTGGTCCAAGCAGGGGGTTTAATGATCCTTTTCTCACGATGCAAGGCTATACAATCTGTAGGAACAATAGCAGAAGAATTATTAGCAGCAGAAGAGATGGTTTTGCTTGTAGAAGTATGTATGGGAATGGGAGAAGCAGAAGTAGAATCAGGGGATGATGGTTGAGTAAATTTGTGAGAAGGTGTAGGTGGAGATGAAATAGGAGAATTAGGAGGCATAGGTGAGGTAGGAGAGCAAACAGGTATGGATGTATCAGAAGAAGGAAGAGAAATGATAGGCATAGGTAAAGCAGGAGTAGCAGGATTCGAATGAGTAGGTGAACTGGTATGAAATGGATAGATATGCTGATAAAATTGAACATCTCTGCTGCAAAATACTTGTTGACTATCCAAGTCAAAAAGCAAATAGCCTTTCTTGCCAGATGCCATACCTAGGAAAACACACTTGATGCTCCTTGAATCAAACTTATGTTTCCCAGGACTCACATTAGCTGCATAGCACAGACAACCAAAAGCAATAAAATCATCAATTTGGACATCCTTAGTAAAGAGAGCTTCATAAGGGCTCTTCCAACTGAGATGAGCAACTGGAAATCGATTCAAAATCCATGTTGCATGTAGTAAAGAGTAAGGCCATAGTAAGTGTGGAAGCTTACTCTGAAACATGAGGGCTCTAGCTGTTTGCATAAGTGTTCTATGCTTCCTCTCAACTACACCATTCTGTTGAGGTGTGTATCTGCAGGTGGTGTGGTGAATGATACCAAGTGAACTGAACAAATCATCCATTCTCTTGTTGATAAACTCACTGCCATTGTCTGTTCTAACCTTCTTAACCCTCTTATCAAACTGAGTTTCAATCATTTTCAAGAATCTCTGCACCAATCCAGCAACTTGATGTTTGGAATGTAGCAAGAAGATCCATGTACACCTACTAAAATCCTCAACAATAGTCAACATATAAGAAGTATTGGTGATTGATTCTGCTCCATACGGCCCCCATAAATCCATATGTATTAATTCAAAAGGCAAGTCAGATTTATTCCCCAAAGATGGAAAGGAGTTTCTAGGCTGTTTGGCCATGTGACAAACTTCACATGCCAAAATGTCATCAATGACAGTAGAATTGCAGAGAGATTTAACCTTAGACATGTGCTGCATGGTTGTGACAGATGCATGACCAAGCATCTTGTGCCAATCCAAAGCTGAATATTCCTTGCCTTTGATAACAGCATGTATAGACTGTAGCTTAGGAGATGATAGAATGTATATCTTGCCCAACATCTTCCCCAAGCCTAACACATGATCCACATCCTTTTTCTGAATTAAACAATGAGAATCAGTGAAAATACATTTCACATTCATGTCTGAAATAAGCTGAGCAATAGATATCAAATTGTGTGTGAAGGTAGGAGCATATAGAACTTTCTTGAGGCACAATTTATCAGAAATATTGGCTTGGCCAGCAGAATGAATCCAGGAGGTACTTCCATCAGGCAAATAGATTTTCTGTGGAGTTTCTAATGCCACAATGTCATGCAGAAGTGTATCATTACAGCAGATATGTACACTTGCTCCTGAATCAAGGATCCACTGATTTGAATCAACAAGATTAGGTATGCCAAAAATGTAGTGAGTATCATAATTGCTAAATGGATCAGTAGCTCCTTGATCATGAGTAATCAGATTCACCTTTTCTTCCTCAACTTTAAGTTTTCTGAGATACTTAGCAATCTTATCCTCAAATGCCTTGTCATCTTCATCAGCAGAAATCTTAGATGATTCCTCTCTGGCTTGACTAACATTAAAAGCCTGCTCTGCTCCTTTTCTTTCTTTGTAACCTTTAAACCAATCTGGATAGCCATGTAGCTTGAAACACTCTTTGGCTTCATGACCATTCCCACCACAATGACTACACTTCAATCTTCGTTTCTCTTCTTTACTCATCCAAGGTTTAGCAGAATTACCCCCTGTCCAAGGCCTAGATGGATTGTCTTCTGGTTTTCTGACAACTTTGCTAAAAATCTGTGGTGGTGGTGGTCGTTTGGAAGCATACATTGCCATATCTGTTGTCATAGATTGTTGAGAAGCTACTCGTTTTTGATCCTCATCTTGAAGAATCATAGAATACATCTTACTGAGACAAGGCACTGGATCAAGTATCAAAATCTGACTCCTTATAGCATCAAAGCTGTCATTCAATCCTAAGAGAAACTTCATGCTCTTTTTATACTCCTCTATTTTACTCAAGGCTCCACAAACACAAACATGAGCTAATTGTGCAGTCAACAAGCTAATTTCATCCCAAATTGTATTCAATGCATTAAAATAATGCATAACAGATAAGGAACCTTGAAAGCAATTTGCAAGCTCACGCTCTAATTGATATAGTTTAGGACCACTACATCGCTCAAAACGAGATTCCAACTCAGACCACAATCTAGCTGCACTATCAATGAATTGAAAAGAATTTGCTAACTCCTTCGACAGAGAATTAAGTATCCATGAATACACAAAATAATCTGCCTTCACCCAAGCATTATATAAAGGAGATGTAGTAGGAGGTTGTGGAAAACTACCATCAATGAGAGGAAGTTTATTCCGGCCACTAAGCGCGCGTTTAATGGATCTACTCCATGTAAAATAGTTATTTCCAGTGAGCACAATCGATACAAGCTGCAAAGTAGTCTGATCATTTGGCTGTATGGCCAATATATCTTGGATTGCTCTCGGATCTGGTGGATTTGCCATAGGATTACCGTCGTTGTTATGCCCAATCGAAGAGAAGTGAGTATCTTCTGAAAAATTATCCTCGGTGGCCGATGAATCAGCTGGATCTTCTAGCAGATCATGTTGCCATGATGATTCTTCCTTCTGTTTTTGTTTTCTTTTCCTGTTCCTACCCATAAATCAGAATCGCAACCTGGAACTAGATACCATGTTAACATGTAAAATATACGAAGAAAACGAGAGAGAAGTTCATCTTATTTCTTAGCTCGAATAATATCTGCTTCGCGAATATAACAGTAGCTCGCAGAAGCAGAGGACGACGCCACACGCCACGCACGTGCTTACAACAGAAATAAAACGCATACATCATAAAAGCGTGCTCACGCTTATTCTAATAAAACGAAATAAACGAAAGAAAAAAAACAGCAAAGCATGCAAACCATGCATGCGCATGTGTAGGAACCCAGTGAGCGAGGCGAACACGATCAATCCCATAGTCAACACCATACACCACCATAGTTTCATTTATTCAATCAGGCTAGAAAATCACTGCATGGCAAATCTTCTGCCCAATCCCTGCCAGCCGCTGTACGAGTTTTCGAGTCCATGCACCACCATCAAGCTAAGATGTGCAATTCGCTAGGAGTTTAATATAATATGGTAAATCAATGATCATGCTACCTCTCCCACTGATTCACTGTCACAAAAGATAATCACTAAGATATGCCCTTTTCAAAATCGTAATAAGGAAAAAACATACAAAGGAAGAAATATAATGTTTTTGTGTGTCACCGGAGTAGTAATGAATTGTTGAGAATTAAAGATGAAAAACATAAACGAAAAAGACACAGGGAGAGGTAAATCAAGTGAAGGGAGGGAGAAAAAGATGGGTGAGAAGTGGTCGCATCAAACATCCAACCAACATAAAGAAAATCTATCAAATTTGATTTGTTTGTATAGATATAATATTGTTGTTGTTATTTGTTCATTTAGATATTTTATTCAACGACCATATTTGTCGAGATTAATAAAAAAATGTAAAATAAATTTTATGGATAAATATGTTATTGTAGATATATTTTAATATCCCTAAGATTTATTAAGTTAATTAAAGCTTAATTTGGGGTTTAACTAAAAATTTATTTAGCATTTTATTTTAAATTGCTCGTTACTCAGAAATTAACCCCTGTCGAGGCATGGATGTCTAGTTTATGAGAACTAAATATCTATGGGTACGATTTCAAGAACCCTAGATGGCCATGCAGATGAATTTTACGAAAGAAGTCCGAGCGTAATGAATTAAGGTTTCTAACGTATTTCTAATGCGTTTAAAATTGCAACTCACACCAGAATGCTTTGTTTCCTTCACCGAGCTAGAATTTACTTGATATTGATTTATAAGAATTTTAGAAACAATTGGATTAAGATTTCGACGTCTGCAAAATAATTTATGATTTTTCGAACTATTAAGTTCGGAGCGAATATAAAATAATTCCAAAAATTATGGAATTGATCACACGAGTAGAACTCGTAATTTAGAACATTTCCATGGATGTTCATTTTTCAAATTGGACAATAAATGTTGAATTAAAAATCAACGAAGGTTGATTGATGGAGTTATTACACGAAATAACAGATCCGGAGTCCGACGAATGAGGGACAGCCATGTGGAACCTTATCCTTCCGAACCACTTGATCAATTATCATTTGTTTTATTCTTATTTTTGGAAAAGTGCGGCGCAAGAATCAGTAGACAAAAGGAAATTTGGAAGCAGCTAAATTCATTTACACACTTCACTTCTCTCTCTCAGCCGTAACACCCGAGCCCCAGCCCCTTCCTTCTTCGCAATTTTTCCGGCTGTTCAAGTGAGTTTCAGGCAGCAACTTCAAAATAACGAAGCAAGATCGTGCTTCAAAGTTTCCAGAGAATTTGGAATCATCCAAATCCATTAAAAAAACAAGTGAGATACGGCCCCATCTTGAGACCTCATCGGTAAGCTGACGAATTATATTTTTAATTCCATAACTTTGCCGAACAACAATGGAATTGAGATCTAACCACATATTCGTGTTCCTTATGAAGCTGGGAACATTTTGGTACCCTCCGATCATCTCAAATCGCTAGCAAACAGGAGTTTGACCGGAAAACTTCGTTACGAAGTAAGGATTTACTCCCTTGTTTTCCTGTTGTCAAATCTCAGTTGTGGTTCGATCTTAGCATGTATTTAGCATCTAGTATTGTCCCTTATCATGTTTAGATGTTGTACTAAGGTCGGGGTAGTCCGTGGTGGCCGGAAATGACTGAAGCAGAGGTTGCTCTAGCTGCGCACTGCGCGCGTTGAGCTGAAGCAGGAGACCAACATCGGTCGACTCCTTCGGTGTCGATCTATGTGCCGGCATTGATTGATGCTTCGGCCATCAATCAACACGCTGGCGACGATCGATGCTAGCTCCGGCGGTCGACACATGCATGCTTGTCTTCTCTCTCGTTCATATATATATATATATATATATATGTATGTATTATAGATATATGTGTTTATTATTATAATTATATTATCATTATTATTTTTATTTTATTAATATTATTAATTATAAAACTTGTAATTATTTAATTAATTACTTAACTATCATATATTGTTATCAACTCGTTCAATAATTTTGGATCTTCTTCAATTATCTATTTAGTTATATCAATTAGATGTCACGATATTTAATAATTTAAAAATATTGTGAATTACGTAATTAGGTTGGGTACATATTTAAATGTTAAATTATTTCAAGTTTATTAATACCTCGTTGAATATGATTTAACCGTTTAATATATAAACGTACTTTGATTTATTGGGTTAATCTGTTAACCGTGGATTGGTTAACATGTATTGATAAGTTACATGCATACGTTGACTTACAAATATTGTATATTGATGGAGGTCCGTGTCAGTCGGTCAATCGATTAGACAGTTGTCGAACCTTGTATTCACGTATAACACCAACTAGGGTAATATCATTTACACCCTAGAAAATTCATCTGACTTGTGTATACATGTATTGCTATTGAAGGATCAGCAGGACAACAGGCTCGACTTCCAGTACTTGCTTAATTGTTTATCATATTTTCGTAAACTATCGAGGTGGGGACTATTTTCTGTAAAAATCAAAATGTCTTTTGAGCTATAAGCTCTGTTTTCTGAAAAGTATGCAAATGTTTTGTTTTAAATCAATTGTCTATGCCAAATTGTTTTGATTTCATATATGTTCCTCTAGTCAACCATAGTTGACCAGGGATTTGGTTTTACGAGGACAACACCAGGATTTGTAAGAATCCTGAGCCAAGATTCTTAAACCCTGAGGGCATTGATCCTCTGTTGTCTTGAGCAATGCTCAGACTTAGTCACTCAATGGAGTATTGATACCTTCAGAGAAATAAAGAGAGACACATGTCATATCTTAAATCAATCGGGGTCTCAATGCCGCGAGTTCTGAGACTAGTGCACTAAATGATGACAGTGGGTCGAGTGATTCGGCCATTCCCAATTGTTCATCATGATTCAGAAGTAGGCCAACTTCCAATCACACAACAGTAAAATAGATAATGATTTCATTTAAATAACTGCGCAGTGAATAAAATGTTTTGGATAAACACAGTCAAATGTTTTCTAAAACCCCCTGTGGATTATTTGTATGTGGCATAGCATTCAAATCTATAAATGTATTATTTTCGGGGCATGTTTCCACTGGGTATGTTGTACTCAGCCCCCTCGCATTATTCTTAAAATGTGCAGGTTAAAAAGCAAGGATGGGGACGTGGCGGTGTAGAGAGCAGACTATCCAAATAAGAGTTAGATCCTAAGATATGCATCATCATATGCATATCTCAACTGCATAACTTTTTGCTGCAATGAACCTCTGTAACCTTTTCCTTCCCTTTATCTGTAATAATCACTCGAGAAATCGTACTCTGTTTTGTGATGTTTGTTGACACTGTTGTACGAAGTTGCTTCCTCGTTACAAGAACTCCTTAACTATGAAACACTTGTTGCTTACCTTCAATGAGTGAATATTTGTTCTTTCGAGTTATATCTCGTCTATCATTTCAAGCCTTTTGCTGTTAAATCACCCAACCCACTTGTAGTGCGCCCTGAAGTCTGGGAAGGCAAGTTGGGGGCATTTTATATATATATATATATATATATATATATAACATCCGTATGTAATCATATCAACAAGTATATATATGCACATCTTAAAAAACAAATGTATAAACACATATTCGGTTTAATTTTATATATTGATTGACATATATTATAAATTAATAAATAATATATTTTATAATTCTCAGATCTTATTTTAAATAATAATTTGAACATCATAACAAAAATTATTATTTATAAAGTAATTTAACAAATTTCGATAGAAATTAGATGTGCTTTTTATCGTTTCTTTATTCCTAAGAATGCCCATTTTTCAAATGAACATTATAAAATCAGACTCTTATAAATAATTTCCTCATTTTATTTACTATATTTTGTATATTAATAATTTCTCCGTGCAACGCACGAGTATATTATTAGTTTATAAATATAAATTAGAATAATGTTTATTCAAAGATATTATGTACGAAAATTTTAAATTATTTTTACTTCCAAAGCGTTATGCTATAATAATATCCATACTAATGATAATTTTATTATTTTTTGTGGATATAACATAGAAAATAACTTTGAAAAAAATATTCATATTTTGAGAAAATAATTGTAACGTTCAATAAAAATGTTATAAATACATGGTTAAAAAAAATTATAATTATCTAACGTATTTTGACCTTTTTTCCATAAGAAATAGGGCTGACATTAAGTCATGTTAGATTGGACTTTGGCTCAATAAGCATGAACTTATTATAATTTGAAGAGGTTTAAGTCAAATCTTTTTAGTTAAGTATGTCTGATTTTAGTATGTTTGGGTTTACTTAATATTCATAATATATATGTTATTTACTAAATTATAAATTTATTATATAATTTTAATAGTATATATATATATATATATATAAATGTATTGTTTAGTAACATATAATTAATTTAATATATTTTTATTTCTAAACTATAAATAAACTGGTATATTAAGCATATATAACCATTTTATAGTCTAAGTCCGAGTTTATGTAAAAGACTTTTTAAATAACTCAAACCTAACTTGACATGTAAAAAGTTAGGTCGAAAGTTTTGTCGATAGCCGGTCTATGCCTATTATATATTTCAAAGGCTTTTATATTTTTAATGATAAAGGCTATGCATAGGCTCGGGTAGTACGAAATCAACTATCTCGAATAAATCACCACTCAAAACAAAATTAATTCAATTAATTCAACATGTGTTAAAAAAATAGGAAAAATAGGGAATTATATTCTCATCTTTCACAAATCAAGTAAATATATTCCTAAGTTTTGCAATTAGGGAATTATATCCCCGAGTTTTATTCCATTAGAGAATTCTATCCTCCGTTAGAAATGGTGTTAATTTAACTGATGATTCATCCATTAAACTCCACGGGACATTAATTTTTAATATTAATTATACCCAATTTCTTTTTCTCTCCTTATTCAATCATCCTACGAAACCTTCTCAAACTTTCTTCACTCAAATTTCCAATTACAAATTCATTTTTTCTCTCAAAATTCTTTTTGCCCAAGACTCCCTCTATTAGACGATCTCCGATAAGCAAAGATCGAAGAAAGACCTTCCACACGACTGCTCTTCTTGTTTGGTCCTTCACTTCAACTCCTTCTTTTAGAGTTAGGGCTTTCTTTAGACGAGTTGGCTGGTTAGATGGGTAAAGTCGAGATTGGTTTGATACTGATTCTGCGGGAGTTTTGATGCTGGTTTCCCAATTGGCTTGTGAATGGGATGCTGGTTTTGTGCTGGGCTAAGGCAGAGTGGAGTAGTTCGCTTACTTATAGAAAGTCCCCTCCTTGACTCGTTTCAAATTTATTCGATTGCATCACTAGAAATCTGCAAAGATTTCAGCATACATTTATTTATATGCTACAACCCTTGAAGAAAAATATTGTTCTAGTATTCTGCTTTTGGAAAAAGTCAGCAATCTTGTTGCCAGATTCATCTCAAGATGAAAGCCCGACACCTCATTTTGATATTAGTTTAATTATGAGTTTTTCTTGCTACAACAGGAGGAGCTACCTTATAGCACTATGTTGTCTTCACGGCTTCTAGTCAGATGATAAAGATTTTGTACGCATTTATTAGTCTTTTTACATCTCATTGTTTGTGCTGCAAACATGGCTGGTGCTAGGATTTTTATTAGAGAAATCCTTTTCTTACTTTTTGATGTTTTGGTGGGTCAAAGAATATAAGCCATCTTAGTTAGTTTTTCTAGTTACTAGAGTTCTAAGCTGTAATCCTTGTATAGGATCGATCGAGTTGTAATAGAACTTAGGCTGAAGACCGAGCAATGGAGAATGCTCGAGAACTTACTATCATTATGTCTAGCCTTGACCAAAAACTGTGTTGGTGCACTCAATTTAAGGTCTATCCATACTGACTAGGAGAAGTCAGTATGAGGGCGTTTTTCATACTGACTGTGACATTGGGAAGTCAGTATGAGGGCTAAGCTATACTGACCTTGAAAAGTCAGTATAAGAGCCTCAGTCAGACTCAGGCATTCATATAGGCCTAAGTCAGTACAAGGTGATCCAAACTGGGATTCCTCGTGCTGAAAAGAAGTCTCACATAAAGTTAGTGTATAGTACAATGACGCAGCTGGGCAGAGCAGAAAGGAGACCTAAGGCATAGGCTACGATTGTGTAGGGTTTGAGTCTACGATGGACAACACGAGTTGCCATTAATGAATTTCTTGCCAAGGATCGTTCTTAGGATACCAGGAACAAATTTCAATTAAATAAACCATGCGATCCTATGCATGCTCCTACAAAATTAATTGCAGAGGATGGATTTAGAGAATACCTGATTTCACCGTTTGATCAACAGATCTACATCGAAGCCAATAACGATGAAATAGATCTGGATCTGAGATGGAACGCCGGCGATGGACAGTTGTTCCTACAGATCTGATCTTCTGATCTGTTCCCTTGCTCCTTGGAAATCTGGTGAGGATTATCTACCAAGTTGGATCCGAGAACTGGAGGAATCGATCAATTCCTCCCACAGATCAGCCACCACCGTCTCTCCCTCTATTTTCAATGTACTGAAAAACCCTAACTTGATCTGATAGAGAGAAGGCCTTTATATAGTGTTAGGGTTTTGAGAAACCCTAACCCTAATGGGCTTGAGCAGTTCATGGGCCAGACCAGGGACCAGATGCAAATAATAAACTGGGCCCTCTTTATTAATTAATCCTTCCTTGTTCAACCCATAATATAATTAATTAATAAAACATTGTTTTAACCTTCACCACAGTAACAATGATGACTCGCCCCTTTATTACCACGTTATTAGGAACGGGTTGCACCAAACTAACATGATCCACATATTTAAAGTTTTGGACATTCATTAATTAATTTGGCTTATGACAATCAGCCACAATTAATTAATCTCTTATTTCCTGAGTAATACCACTCACTCCTTTTCACTTATGCCTGAATTAAATAATTCAACCTGCAGGGTTTAGCATAATGAACCTTGTGAGCCCCTCAGGGAATGTCACCATCCTGAAACGGATATGCTTACCTAAACGTCCAGACTAAGCAGGCCACACACAAATTGCCAACACCCAAAATACGGGTATAAGAGTACATGTAAGACTCGCCACCATGGTAAATCAAAGTGCGGTCAATCTGTGTGTGCCCCTTATCCTTCAGTTAGGTTTAAGATCATAGGAAGTATGTTAGGGATCTGGCTCATTCATATGTCAATGAGAATGGCACATCCCACTGTTGATCCCATCAATACATAACCATGTACCGACACATCAAGTAGCTAGGATAAGCCCACTTATGAATCGATGTGCCGCAGCTTAGACCGACAGCCTATCCAGGGACTGTCTCAGCTGTGATATAGTTTATATCTCGCCAGGTCAAACGACTCATATGATCCTATGTGATCTCCTACACACCATAGGGTCATTCCTATAAGTGAGATAATAGGATATTATGGTTCGTTGTATGTTTGTTTCATCAGACAGCGAGCATTGTTGTAGCAACGCATATATGAAGACCGGTGTACAAAACACTTAATCATATATGCTTTCAGTATATAATCCCAACAGATTGGACAATATAATCCATGAGTCTAATGTTTGGATTTATATGTCTAACGGATATAAATTCAAAATGTTAAAGGTCCTACTCTATATAAAGGTCTGCCCTCTCAACCTTAAACAGTTAGCTGAACAGAATTCAAAATCTGAAAGTCTTAAGAAGACAAAGGACATTTTCAGGTCATCTCTCCCTGCAAAACTCTCTGAGTTTCCGTGTTCTCTAACACGAGACTGTATTCGACTCAAGTTACCCATCGTGCTAACTTCTCCTAGCATGAGGCTAAAGCTTTCAACTGAAGCTCTTATTGGTGAATATATCTTTCTGATATATATTCATTGCAGTCAGTTTCCTAGCCCAAAATTCTTATTCTCACGAGCGTATGCCATACACCTGAGTTTTGGGAACAACGAGTAAACATCCAACCACAAGGAAGGAGGTTGCAGGGTGCGTCCCCACTTCAACATGAAGACTGAGTATACAAGAAGTTCCTAGGCGAGTGCCACAACTGACCAGAGAACGGAGGTGCCATGGACTGTGTATAGATCGTAAGGAGGCTTGTATTTACTTAGTGAATTATCCAAACCTTGGGTCTGAAGAGTGGATGTGGGATATTGAAGTCCGAACAACTATAAATCTTTGTGTGTTGTTTACTGCTTTCTTTCATACTTGTTCTGTTTTTCTGTTTCACAAATTGACTCTTGAAACCTTCAATACTTGTCCAAGTATTGAAGTGTATATACTGTGAAACTGACTTAAGGTAAAGCAGAGACCTAAGCTTAAACTTTCCACACACAAAACTGACTATACATTGTTTAAGCGAACCAGTGCAACTGTCATTTAATACTTCCACTACATACACAGACCTTCCGTTGCACAGTTTTGCACTTTGATTTAGGGACCAACAACTGCTTAACAATCTTGCGATGGGAGTAAGGTGGCTGTGAGACGGCCCTGCTTTGATTCATGGAGCATTGCCAGTCTGCTCCCTTGGATGCAAATAAAAGAAACTTTAAGTTATAAGGATTTTTAGCAGAATAATTGGTTTTAGAATGTGTGATACTGTAACTCATGTTGTGCTAATAAATTATTACAATCCACAAACTATTTTTTTTAATTAAAGTTAAGATTTCCGAGTTAGAGTTTATGCTTTGAGAAATGTGAAGCTTTTATCTTACATTCAAGTTTACTTGTGGGAATTAATCTTCAGTTTCATCGCTTACTATTGTTTATGAGATTGTGAGGTGCATGTATCATCTGTGACTAGTTATATCAAATGGGTAATCATATACAGAGAGATGGCTCAGATTACAAAGCTTCAAAAGTACTCATCAGGAAATTTTGAGATATGGAAGAAACGGTCGGTTATCATGCTGAAGAATGCTCACTCAGAAATGGCAGAGGTTCTATCTACCGGACCACTGAAGATCACCATGGTGAATACTCAGCTTGGAGGAACAGAAGGTCAGAAGAGAGTGGAGAAGCCTTATGCAGAGTGGAAAAACAATGACAAAGTTCGTTTTCAGCTGGATGCAATGGCCATAGAGCTCATCTTACAATCCTTACCAGAGTCATTGGTTGTTGAAGCCTTAGAGCACAACAACGCCAAAAAGATATGAGAATTTCTTGGCTCACTTAGTCAAGAAACAATTCAGATGAAGCGGAACAAGCTTCAAAAGTGTGTAGATAAGTATGAATCTTTTCAAATGCTTCCTAGTGAAAGTGTCAAATCAATGAAAGCTAGATTCAATGTGATTATCTGTAAGCTGAAGAACTTGGGGAGAACATACGAAGTTGCTGATGAATGCAAAAATTCTCTCCAAGATGCCTAAGGAGGACTGGTTCGTCAAAGCCACCAGCTTGAAGGAGAAGGATATCTCCAAGATGATGACCAAGGACGTGTTCGCCCAGCTCCAACCCACAAATGGGACATCCTAATAGTGAACAGAAATGAAGCAGTGCGAAGTGTCAGCACACATCCAGAAGAAGATGCTACCATTTTCGCAAAAAAGGGAGTTCAAGAGAAGGCCTCAAAAGCCTTACCAAGCTTATAGATCTTTTGGACACACGTCTACATCAAAGTCAGCACCAACACCTTCCTACCACAAAAGGAGGAAGAGAGCTCAGTTGAAGAGCTTGAGGAACAGATGTGGAAGCTGACCAGACTTCTAGAGAAAGCAAAATCCAAGAAGGAAAGTTCACAGTCCAGTGAACTGAAGTTCAGCGATAGACCTCCCAGAGGCTGTTTTGAATGCAACTCTCTGTATCACCTCAAGTACGAGTGCCCACTTGTTTCCAAGGAGGAAAGGGAGCGCTCAAAGAGGGTGTTCGAGAAGAAAACCTCCAGAGCAGTTTCAAAAGCCATGCTTACTAGAACTGAGGTGCCAGACATCTCAGACAATGAGGATGGATACTACACATCAAATGATGAGGCAGTGGAGGAAACCTTCCTGGTGTTGATGGCAAAGCTCGGAGAATAGGAAGAAACTGAAACAGAGTCTACTACTCTGGTACACATTTCTACCTCAGTTTCTATTCCTATAGAACCCATAGAAGACAACTTTGAATCCTATTGCTCAGATTTAGCATGATGTTACTCTTAAAATGCTTCACTGAAACTGAAAGTTTCAAAACTGACTGAAGAGATCCAAGGATCAAAGTTACTAAGTGAAGATCTAGCTAAACTTAGAGAAGAGCATTCTACATTACTTGAATCGTTTAAATCTATTTCTGAAGAATGCGCATCTCAAAAACTAAAAAATTGCTAGTGATAAAAAACTTATCTGTTCACTCTACTCTAGTACTAGCAAAGTTTCAGAAGCTAAGTTTACAAAGACACTCCTCTGATAAGTCAAGTTTAGGCTTTACAGAGAATAATTTGAGCAATCAGGCTTCTACTTCCGAAACTGGGAATGTCTTGAACCATCACTTTAGGAAGAATACCAGTTTAGAAGTAAATCTGTTAGGTAAAGGAGTAGTTTGTATGGAAAAGAACTCCTTAGAGGCTAATCAGGACACTAGGGGACAATCAGTTTCAAAACTAACTTCTATGCCCAAGCTTAGAAAAGATTTAACTTATAAGTCAAACAAACCTGAGATGAAGCCCTTTATACCTAGGAAGTGAGATAAGC
This sequence comes from Plectranthus barbatus, assembly GCA_026898455.1. Classification (NCBI taxonomy): domain Eukaryota; kingdom Viridiplantae; phylum Streptophyta; class Magnoliopsida; order Lamiales; family Lamiaceae; genus Plectranthus; species Plectranthus barbatus. The sequence continues at coordinate 24,725 of JAPKLW010001764.1, read as the reverse complement.
AGAATGTTAATAACATGAGAAAACCCTCCTCAACAGCTAAACTGAACTTTATAGAAAGTCAGTTTCCTTTCCAGATTCTAGAAATCCGAGGTTCTCAACTCATAACTTGTATAAGAGGAGAACTTATCCGTATAGAAAGAACATCTATACGAGGTCTTAGTCCAACCAGTTCTTTACATTTAGGACTAGGAAGACTACACACTCCAAACCAAGTTTTTGAGAACCCAACCGCAACTCAGTTTCAAGGAAGTCAGTTCCTAGGAAGTCAGTTCCTAGAAACTCAGTTTCAAGAAACTTAGTTTCTGGTCAAGTTTCACACACTCACCTCTTCTCTTCGAATATGCATAGAAATTGTTTAAATCTTTTAAAGAGGAAGAGAAAAGTAGAGGGATTTGTGACACCTAGATATAAGGTGAAGCAAGTATGGATACCTAAAGGATGGATCCATGACACTAACCCTGCAGGGCCCGTAGAAACACAGGTACCTTTTTGTCTAACCTAATCTGTTATGCAGGTAGAAGGTCACCAAGGTCAACTTAAAAAGAAGAAAAGAGCATGGATCTTGGATAGTGGATGTTCAGCTCACATGACCAGTGATAGCAATCTCCTCTCAAAACTAAGAATGACAAGAGGGCCACTTGTCAGTTTTGGAGATGATTCAAAAGGAAGAGTAATCGGCAAAGGATGCTTGAAAAGCAATGGAATTATCATCAATGATGTATCCTTGGTCACCAACCTCAACTAAAATCTGCTGAGTGTGAGTCATTTTATCCAGTCTGGATATGAGGTGACTTTTGCTGAAGGAGAATACTGGATCAATGACAAAGACTCCAAAGAGACTGTGCTGAAAGGTGTAAAGAAAGAAAGTCTCTACTATGTGGATTGGGAGAGCGGAAAACCTGACACGTGCCTTGTCGCAACAAGATCATCCCAAGAAGGAGTCAACTCGCTATGGCATGAGAGACTTACCCATCAAAATTTATAGTCAATTAGAAATCTTGCCAAACACAATCTTGTGGAAGGCCTACCACAAATCAGTTTCAAGAAAGAAGAAGGTGTCTGCGGAGCATACAAGATGGGAAAGCAAACCAAAGTATCATTCAAGAATCAAACCATCATAGCAAGCACAGACAGGATCCTTGAGCTACTTCATATGGATCTATTTAGATCAGTCGAACCGCCTTCCATTGGAGGAAAAATATTCACTCTGGTTGTAGTTGATGACTACTCCAGATATACTTAGGTAAGGTTGCTAACGAGCAAGGATGAAGTGAATATTCAGCTTCCAGAGCTCATGCTTCAAGTGCAAAACAGCAAAGGGGTCACCGTCAAAAGAATCAGATCTAACAACGGGACTGAGTTTTGCAACGGTCCACAGATGGATTTCTGTGCTGATGCTGGCATTGCTCATGAGAAGTCAGCTCCTAGGATGCCTTAAAAGAATGATCTTGTTGAACGATGAAACATGACACTCAAGGAGGTAGTCAGGACAATGCTTGCCAAAGCTGACTTAAAATAAGGTTACTGGGGAGAAGCCTTGATGATGGCATGCTATACTCAGAATAGAAGCGCCCTCAACAGTTGTCATCACAAAACCCTGTACAAAGTCTTCAATGGTTGTAAGCCATCTATAGCTCATGTTCGTGTTTTTGGTTCTCCATGTTACATCCATAACAATGAAAAGTCGAAACTGAATACTTTCAGTCCCAAGGTTGAAGAAGGAGTGTTCCTTGGATATGGGCACCCTTCATACAAGGGATACAGAGTACTCAACAAGACAACCAGCCTTGTGGAAGTAACATGCTCTGTTGTTTTTTATGAGTCTATTTTAGTGCGCAGATCCTTAAAAGAACTGGAACTTGGTGATCCTATTGTTAACAATGGGTGTGAGAAACTTAGTGCTGATAAAGAAGATCAAAATGTTCTCAAACCAAATCTGTAGATGATCACACAAGTGTTCCAGATGATGAGGCTAGTACTGCAAAACCTAGCTAAAGCCTTTGGCTCATTAACGATGCACCCAGGCATCAATCAAGGGGGAACTTCAGGAGATCAAAATAGAGCTCAGTTTGAAGGTCAAACTATAACAGAGTCTCCAATTCAAATTGACCTCACTGAAGATGAAAATGCTCGTCCTGAAGATATTCAACCAACTGTATCTCAAGAAAATCAAGAAAACCAGGATATGGAAGTCATTACTGGAGAAGGAGACTCCAGTCAAAGTGACATAATTCAAGTTCCAGTATCAGGAGCAGATGGTATTTAGTATCCTGAAGAGTTCGTCCAACCTGTTGAAGTTACCCAGCTCAAGAAGCCGAAATGGTTAAGAAACCATCCTGAGGAAACTGTGTAGGACAGTATTGCCAACTTATTTCGCACGAGACAAGGAAGTGCTCTACTGACTTGTTTCATATCTTAGGAGTCAGAGCCGACAAAAATTGAATATGCTCTGAAGTCAATTGAATGGATCAATGCAATGTAAGAGGAGCTTGCTGAATTCAAGAGAAATGAGGTCTCGTACTTAGTAGATCGACCGACTCATCAGTCAGTTATCGGCACCAAATGGGTCTTCAAGAATAAGAGAGACGAAACTAGGAATGTAGTGAGGAATAAGGCAAGGCTACTAGCAAAAGGATATGCTCAATGTGAAGGAATTGATTTCGACGAAACCTTTGCTCCAGTGGCCATACTTGAAGCAATTTGCCTATTCCTTGCCTATGCAGCGCACAACAACTTCACAGTCTCCCAGATGGATGTGAAGAGTGCCTTTTTGAATGGGGAACTGAAAGAAGAAGTACAGCCCCCTCGCTTTGAAGAAGGAAACCAAGTTTACAAACTGAGGAAGGCTCTTTATGGGTTGAAGCAGACACCCAGAGCTTGGAATGAGACGTTGTCTCAGTTTCTCCTCAAGAATGATTTCTGGAAAGGCAAAATCAGCACAACTCTATTCGGAATCAAGGATGGATCAGACATTCTTCTGGTGCAGATATACATCGACGACATCATATTCGAATGTAGAAAGTTAGAGATGTGCGAAAAGTTTGCCAAACTGATGCAAAGCAACTTCCAGATGAGAATGATGGGCAAACTGACTTATTTCTTAGGTCTCCAAGTAATTCAGTCTGAAGGATGTATCTTCATCAATTAGAAGAAATATACCAAGGACTTGATCAACAAGTTTGTCTGGAGAAGACCAAGCCCTTGAGGATTCCGATGAGCCCAAGTGCTTAGATCAATCTCGATGAAGAAGGCGATGCAGTCAACCCAACAGCATACAGAGGCATTATTGGGTCACTCCTGTACTTAACTTCAAGAAGGCCAGACATCTCCTACTCAGTTGGGGTATGTGCGAGATTTCAAGTCAATCCAAAGAAGTCGCACATGGAAGCTGCCAGAAGAATAGTCAAATACCTAAAAGGAACTGAGTCATTAGGTATTTGGTACCCAAAATCTGATGAGCTGACTCTCAATGTTTATTCAGATTCAGATTTTAGAGGATGCAGAATCGACGGGAAGAGCACAAGTGGAACATGTCAGTTCCTAGGCCACAAGCTTGTAAGTTGGTTCAGCAAGAATCAACACTCAGTTCCCACGTCTACAACTGAAGCTGAGTACGTTGCTGCAGCAAGCTGTTGTGCTGAAGTGCTTTGGATCAAGCAACAACTGCCTGACTATGATGTTGAAACTGGGTGTGTACCAATCTATTGCGACAACAGCAGTGCAATGTGCATCACAAAGAACCCAGTTTATCATTCCAGAACAAAGCACATCGACATAAGGCATCACTTCATTAGAGACCATGTCGAAAAGAAAGATGTTTTGGTGGAGTACATCCGAACTTTAGATCAATTGGCTAACATCTTCACCAAACCACTCCCAGAGACCATATTTAAGGAGCTTTGCATAAAACTGGGTCTACTGGGGAATGATGAAGTCTTTGTTGAAGAAGAGTAATGCCAAATAAAACTGAGTCCAAGCTCTCAGTTTTCATGAACTCGATGCGTTACTCAGTATGAAGAAGTCATCTATCAGGGCATCCAAAGAAGATGAAACTTACCTTCATTCAAGCTTCAAACTGACTTCATTAAGAGAAACCAAGTTCTGGTTTTCGTACCTAGAAGATTTTTGAAGGACAGATGCAGAATTAAACTGAGTTCCAACTCTCAGTTTAGGAACTGACTCTTAGTCAGCTTGGAATCTCGAAAGGCAGGATTTCGAATTCCAAAGGCGATTGTTGCGGTTACATTGCATTAATGCGTATCTTGTATTGATGAATCAAATTTCGACACGTGGATAACGCTCCTTCCCACGTCGCTCTAGTAAAATCTGAAATGCTCATCGCGAGGCAACGTATCTCAATATTCACCGAATATCAAGAAACCAAAAGGTCATAAGGTACACCTACCCCATTTAAAGGATCATTCTCTCTGCTATAAATAGGGTTCATTTGTTTCCTCTATGAAATAAACTTTTTTCTCCAAAATCTCCATTGTCGAACCTTTCCTTCCAAGTTTATACTTCATCTTCATCCACAACTTCCCTTAGATTTGGGAAAATGGTTATAGAAGTCAAGCCTCCATACATAAGTTCACCACCCTTTTTGGGTGCGGTCAAATAGGGGGAAAAGAAGTATGGAAGGTGCAGAAGACATCAGAGTTTGGGACACAGCAGTCGTCTTTGTACTGGGAAGGAGAAAAAAGAAGCTGAAAATCCAAGCTCTTCCCCAGATACACTGCTCACTATCCCAAAGTGACGTGCCAGCAAGTTCCTGTAGGGCACAGTCACTTCTTCCCCTGCAAATGGTCTATAAGCGCAGTTATCAAGACCAAGGAAGGTGAATTAGTGGAGACCCGGAGGTGGAATGAGAGAGTCACCTCCGTGGTAGAGCTGGTAAAACTTATATGAGGGTAGTAAAGCATGTCAAATTGAATATACCTCTCAGGAGACGTTGAGATGAAAGATATGCTTCTCTTGCTACAAGGAGCACATCTCAACGGCTCAATGGCTTTCTAGTCCAAGAACTCCTGGAAGATGAGATTCCAAGAACAGTCTCTATTGTCTTTCTTGGATGAGGAATTCATCGGGACTACAACAACAGCTAATTTGAAGAACATCATGAAGACCAGAAGCAGCCTAGTATAGACTTGTAATAGTTCTGTAATAGGTTTCTCTTTGTTAGTTTATCCATGTACATGTAATGAAAATTATTAAAGGGTAAACTGACTTGTTGATGACAATCTCTTTTTGTCCAACAAAGGTCTTTGTTCATCAAATGCTGGACTTACACAATCCAATGTAATCAGCAGGCTTCTGACTCTCTACCCTTCTTAAGATTTAAATTGCTCTATGATCACTGTAAAATCTACAGATAAATTATAGCAATAGTGGCAAATAAATTTATAAAGAACCCTAAGGTTATCGAATTGTATAACAAAATCATCCTATGTACTAACTATGATCCTAAGATTCATTGTTTGAGGGAGGAAACAGAAAATCAGGGTTTTGATTTGAAAAATAAAGATAATAATACTAAAAATTAAAGAGGAATTGAAATCAAATTTAAAGGAACACAGATTCTAGGGAAGAAATCTTATTATGGATAACATGTAAGAACAAATTAATTTAACAGGTAGAATACTGCAATAATGATATATTTCCTGGGGCGGGCAAATATAACCTAGATTACTAATTAGTGACTGTCTCCTTTCGCTCTCAAGAACACCAAATTCATCAATCTGATAAGCAAATCAGTTCAATTCCTATAGTCTAATACATCTCATTGGATAGTATAGAGTATATCATGCACTCCTAATCTCACTATCAATATTCACCTTTCAGTCCTTCTATCAATAGCTAGACATCTAAATTAATCGTCACCTTTCGGTCCTTGAATTAATCTAGAATTATAAAATAAGAATAGGAATCATGAACCTAATTAATTAATCATAATCATGCATCCATAATAATATCAAACCCTAGAACCCGCTAGGGTTTCTAGCCACTCATCGCAGATAGAAATCCAAAAGAAAACATATTAAATTGCATAAAAGTAAAGAACTTACAATAAAATAAAAGGGTTTCGTGTTTCCCACCTCTCAAAACTCTAAAAACTTAATTGAAGAATGAAAATATGATGATGGCTCTGAAAAATATGAAAGGGTTACTGAAAAAGTCGAATTCAGTAGGCTATTTATAGAGGTGGATGTGTATCCTATCAAATCTAGGGCTGAAGATATGATATAATACGAGTTTAATCGAATTTTTGCACCAGCAGATTCGCGTCGATCGATGTGGCTTCCACATCGATCGATGTGGTCCTCTCTTGCCCCTTCTGCGCGGTCTCACGGTTTTGGCCATAATTTCCTCTTCCGAACTCCGATTGACCCGATTCCAGTTGCATTGGAAAGCTAACTCGAAGCCCTATCCATTGACATATGCCAATTGCCCAAATTTCTCGTGTGGAAGAACTCTTCACTGCTACTCTTGCACGTCACTGCGTTCGGAACGGTTTTCCAGTGAATTCTGCCTATAACCTGTAGAAACACACCAAAGCACGCATAATACCACCCAATATAGACTCATGCATAATATATATATATATATATATATATATATATATATATATATATATATAAACTTAATGAAACTACATAAAATAATAGAAAATAATATAGATAAGTGAGTAAAATAATGAGCTTATCAAACCCCCCAAACTTGAACGTTTGATTGTCCTCAATCAATAGGAAAGAAAGAAATCAAAAGATCATGCAGTTAAAGTGCAATGCCTCACAAGATTCATCACTATCAAGGGTAAAAAATCCACTACACACACAATTCAAAAGAGACAAAAAATTTATCAACTGTGGAAGAACTCACGGGAAGTGTATCGCTCGACTCTTAAGTGTTTAAGATTTAAATGAAAGCACTCAGCAACATATATGAAGAAATTTCTACCATAGGCTTGCAAAATTTTCTAATATCTCCACTGCTAAAATGTGCACACAAGTCTAGAATCAAAAAGGACTTTCAATAGGTTGTAACGTAGGCTTTTTGTAAGGGGTAGGGAAATATGGCCAAGTGACTAAATGAATTGAGTTCGTGACTCTCAACCAATACAACCACCATCTATTCATCATCCAACCTTCTCCTAATATTTTCAACAAACTCATTTTTTTTTCTAGCTCATTTTGAATCTCTTATGCTCTTTTTGATAATTTTGTATTCTTTTCTTTTCAAAGAGCTTATGAGAATTCTAATTATTTCCTTGAGATTCTTTTTCACACATCTTTTCACCACTAATTTATATTCTCTTATCTCCATCTCACAATCATTCCACCCCATATACCACAACTCAAGACATGAGAGAAACCAATACTTCTTCTTAATCTCATAGACAAGGAAAGAAAAAATTTTGTATAGGCTCAAAAGTGGCTAACTAGGGAAAATCTTATGTGAAGGGACAATGTTTAGGGAATTGGGCTATCAAAGATGGCCTAAGATCATTTCCTAAACTTGTGCACACTATGCAGTCTCAACACAGAAAATAGGCAAGTTCTAGAGAAATAAAAACACACATGTGAATCTCACATCAAACGAAATACGGCTCAAAATCTCACACAAGGGTTTATAATTTTCTTCCACGGTCAATTTCAAATTAGCTCAATCGGCATGCAAGTGTAAGTGCCAAATCAATACTGTCATGCGGTATTCTACATTCATAGGCATCTAGCCACAATCACAATCAATTCAAACTTAACCCTCAATCAATTCTAATCTCACAATCTCATTCGGGTTATATTAAAACTCAAAATTTTTCCCCACAAAATAGCATAAAACTTAAAAAAGAAATTTAGGCGGAAAATAGAATAAATAAAAGATAGAACGTTCCATCTCTTTTCCACATCCCCCCAAACTTATTCCCAACTCGAAGAGTGGAATAAGTTTGACAATCAGACAAAAGAGGGAACGATATCTGGTAGTTGATATCAGACATCAACTTTTTATTCCCTGGAGTCTTTAAACATCGCGCGACGTGAAAAAATTGCTTCTGGCACTTCGCGTCAATCGACGCAGGGTTGCGTCGATTGACGTGAAGCCTTCTTATCGATCCCTTCATGGATCAAAGTGAATCACGTCGGGCTGCTCGGCGTCGATCGACGCCAGGCTGCTTTGATCGATGCCGAGTTGAACTCCAAATTTTTTTAACTTCAAAACAAATGTTAGCGATGACAATAGAAATTTGAAATAAAAATGAAATTGAAAAGGAAACTCGTAAAAGGTTGGGTTACCTCCCAACAAGTGCTTGATTTACCGTCACAGCTCGACGATACCTCAAATCACCACCAGGGAGGTCGGGTCTAGACTCGCCGACCTTTGGAATCCACCATGTAAACCTTCCGGTCTTTGACAATAGTGGTGAGCTCGGAAAAAGGTGGCGTAGTTGACACTTTCACTCCTCCGTTTCCTCGCTCCCACTCAATGGCAGTTGCTTCCTCCTCCTCAGATTCATCTCCTTCTTCAGTAGTGGAGATCCGATTGCACTATGTCTTCTTCTTGCTCTTGTCGATCACAAAGGTGATCTTCTCGTCGTTCGCTCGGAGTGTGATCTCACTGCCTCGACAGTCAATGAGAGCAGCACTGTTGTCAAGAAACTCACGCCCCAAGATCATGGGCATGTTCTCATCCTCCTTCATCTCGTGCACCACAATATCTGCAGGAAAAATGAGATGGCCCACTCGAATGCGCACATCCTCTAGTATACCTTTCGAGCGGGACACAGACCGGTCCGCCATCTGCTGGGTGATCGTTGTGGGCCTCATCTCTCCGATGTTGAGACGCTTGTAGATGGAGTACGGCATCAGATTGATATTGGCCCTAGTATCACATAGTACTCTCTCGAACGTGTGTCCCCCAATCTCAACCGGAATAGAGAAGCATCCATGATCACTTATCTTGATAGGCACCAGCTTTTGCAGTAGCAGGCTGCACTGCTCGTGGATCTTCACCGTCTCGTTCTCCAAGAATTGCTTCTTCCCACTCATCAATTTCCGGAGGTACTTCATGTACCCCGGAATCTCCTTCAGTGCTTCGATCAGCGGGATGTTAATGTTGACCTTCTTCAGATTCTCCACAAACCTGGAGAACTTGGAGTCCACCTTCTGCTTTGCGAACCGCTGTAGGAACGGCATAGGAGGGGGTTGACCTTCAGACTGCTGCCTTGGATTTTTGCCGGGACTGGGCTTCAGCGTCGATCGACGCGGGGTTGCGTCGATCAACGTGGCCCTGTTTACACGTCGATCCACGTCTATCAATGCGGGGTGCAGCATCGATCGACGTGCATGCCTCGACCAATTCTCTCGCGTCGGCTCGCTCTCCTCGTCGCTTGAAATGGACTCGTGTCAATCCTCGACGTCAATCGACGGGTGAGGTGCGTCGATCAGCGCAAAGTCACCTCCTGCGCAGTTTTGCTCCTTTTCATCTTCAGATTCGTTCACAACCATCTCGGGACTCTTGTAGCTCATCCCAGACCTCAGAGTAATGGCATTCACTGACGTTTCCTTTGGCGAGTTCAGCTCTGTTGTACTTGGAAACTGTCCCGGCTTATGTTGATTGCTGAGAGTAGTGGTAATTTGGCTTAGTTGGGTGTCCAACATCTGAAGATGTTTCGTCATCAGCAGCATGTGGTTGGCCATCCCCTTCACCTCTGTTTCTACTTTCCCAAACCGATTATCAGAGCTCTTGATGAATTTCTCGAGCGTCTTCTCTAGCACAGACTTCTTCCTTTCCACGATCTCTCCTCCAGTACCTACATCAAAACCAGGTGGAGGGTGTTCTGCTGCAGAGGGGTTAGAATATGAAAAACCAGGGTGAGTTCTCCCATGGTTGTAATGATACCCCTGATTGCCTCCTCTGTAGTTATTTTGATAACCACCTCCAATGTAGTTCACCTCCGCTCCAGCAGCTCCAGATGAACTGCTCGCCCTTCGGTTGATGTAGTCAGCCTCCACGGGTACTATGGACATGCTTGGCTCTGCAGCAGCGGTAGTTGTGGCTTTTGCTGCTTCCAATTTTGCAATATCTTCCCGGAGCTTTTTCACTTCAGCAACCACGTCGAATTCTGGCTTTGTCTCGACTGCTTTGACTGGTAGTTGCCTCTCAGTCGGCCACTGGTGGCTGTTCAGAGCCATATCTGCCAGGAGTCTCATTCCCTCGGCTCCACTCTTCTTCATTAGGATTCCACCAGCAGATGCATCAACCAACTCCTTCATGTGTGGAGTCAACCCTTCGTAGAAATGACAGACCTGCATCTCTAAATCAATCCCATGCCCAGGACAGAGCCGCAAGAGCTCCTTGTACCTCTTCCAGACCTCATGTAGTGATTCATCATACTTCTGCTTAAAGTGGGTGATAGCAGCTTTCCTCTTCAGCAGCAGGCTCGGTGGGAAGTAGTTGGTTAGGAATTCTGGTCGGAGCTCCTCCCATGTCCCTATCAAACTCTTACCCAATCCAGCAAACCAAGACTGCGCCTCGTCTCCGAGTGAGAACGAGAACAATCTCATTCTGATTACATCTTGGGTTACTCCATTCTGCTTCACAGTGTCACACACCTCAATGAACTGGTTGAAGTGTGTAGGGTTTTTCCATGAACAGAATCACCAAAACCAATTTGAACTGCAAGCTACACTCGTAGACGTTTACGATGTCACCCTCAACCAGAACTGCGGGTTTTAAGCCCCAATCCATTTAATTTCACTACCATGTCAGGATGCTTTTGACACTAGAAATTAATAATTAGTGAAAACCTTAGACCAAGCCATCTCTCAAGAACAGGGATGCAATTCTTGCATTATATTCTAAGATGCTTCTAAGCAATTAACCACAAATTTAACTCCGGCCAAAAGAGACAGTTTAGCATGGCACGTAACCATACCGCACAGCCCTTAAAGCTTTTGTTATCTATAATTTAAATCAATCCTAGAATACTTGTGAAAGAGATCTACGCAAGCTACACTCGTAGACGTTTACGCAAAGCCCTCCCACTATTCACATAACTTAAATTGTTTGTCTAGAAATCCCAACAACCGTACCCATGCACCTCTAGGAACTAGCAAGCTACACTCGTAGACGTTTACTAGAACGAGAGATACACTTACAGCCTAGGACCGCTTTGTGGAAGCCTATTGATTTTAATTAAAAAATCTGCTTAGTATTTTTCTTTGAAAAGGTTTCTTTATGCGCACACATAATTTCTTTGTTATTATATTTCCCAAATTTTTGCATGTAATAATACAAGCCCAAAAATTTCCAAAATATAATCCAACAAAAGAAATTAATCACATAAGCATGCTTGAAAAGTTCTAAATAATAAAAGCGATAAAACATGCTTTTCCTATTATCTACACATGCTTAAATGCGCATATAAATAAATCACATATCATACGAGGACAATTAAGGCAAACAAAATTCCTCGTGGCCCCAAAAATAGAAAAATAAATTCTATCTATTACAAATTTGAATTTTGAATTAATTTGGATAAATCCAAATCTTTTCAAATCTTCCAAATCTTTAAGGGCCTTCAAAACTAGATACACCAAATCTTTTGGATTTTTAGGCCTTTGTGATCTGATGATTTGCCCTAACCCTAATGCAAACCTTAGGGTTTACACAGGATTGTGCAAACCACCAAAACACGAGCCACCACGACGGGGCAGCAGCAGCCAACGACAGCCGCAGTCGACCGCCGCCAGGCCACCGCCGCGCCCAGCACGCCGCGCGCCCGCGCCTGCCTTGTGTGCGCGCAGGCTGCGCGCCGTGGGTGCTGCCCACGCGCCTGCCGTCGCCCGCCGTCGTCTCCGTCGGCCCTGCGTCGGCTCCGTCTTCGTTCTTCGTCCTCAACCCGTCCAAATTAAATTTGAAAAAATACAGAAATCTATTCTATTACAATTTTTCAAATCTACACTAATCATTAATTTCCTCGTGATTTTACAAAAATAATTCAGCCCTACACGGATAAACCACCGCGGGCTGAATTAACGGGTTGCCACGAGGAACAAAAACAAAAAATCCACAAAATGATAAATTCATACATGCATACAGAATTCATTTATGCACAAAAGAGCCATAAATCAGGAACCTGGTTCTGATACAAATTGTAGGGTTTTTCCGTGAACCGAATCACCAAAACCCATTTGAACCGGATCGATTTATGGTTATTGCACATAATTAAAATTCACAAAACCCCAGCATGCTACTATGAATTTAATACATAGATTTGTGGATTTAGGGTTTACCGTAACTCCGTCGATTCTGAACCGATCTTTCGCGTTTGAATTCCAAAACTCAATTCAACCACGCGATTCGATTTAATCTGCGGAAGCAGAAATTAGTAATCTAATTTCTTAGAGAAAATCGAAATACAAAGAGAGAAGAAAAGAGAAATCTGTTCTCCAGATTAGATCTTCAGGGCTGTGTCCCAATGCTGCTCAGATCTGCTACTGGTGAGGATTCCACAGATCTGTGTTGTAGGCCGGAGCAGAAAAATCCTTCTTCTCCCCTCTACAGGCGCCGCCCACTCTCTCTCTCTCTGCCTCTAGGGTTTCACTGATTTGAATGTGTTCAAAATTGGCTAGGGTTTTCAGAGAGAATGGTCTATTTATAGACCCAGGGTTTTATCCCTAATGGGTTACTGGGCCCTTTTTCAACATGTTTAATTGGGCCAGTCTTGGGGCATAATGCAAATAATAAAGTGGGCATATAATTAATTAATTCCCATGTCCACAACCCAGGACACAATTAATTAATTAATATTTATTCTTTTTCACCACAGAATTAATACTGACCTACCGCTTTATTACCACGTTATGAGAACGGGCTGCATTAATTGAGAATCCCCATATTTAAGGTTACCGGACATTCATTAATTAATTGGAGCCTCTGACAAGCTCTAACTACAATTAATTAATATCTTATTATTCCTGAGTAGTACCACTCAAACCTTATCACTCGTGCCTGAACTTAATCAGCCTGCAGGACTTTGGCACGATGAATGTTATTGAGCTCCTCAGGGAACCTCCCCATCCTATTACTCGGATATGGTTACCTAAACCCAGTCTCAGGCTGTACCACATGAACTACTGTTACCCAAGATGCGGATATACGAGCATGTTACTTAGGCTCTCTACCATGGCAAGTCAAAGCAACAGTCAACCCGTGCAAACCCCTGAACCTTCGTTAGGGTTTGGACTCAATCAATATAACGAGATCTTGTATTCGCTGATGTCAGACAGACGAATACATCTCACTGTGGTCCATCAATACGCCACCTCTGCATACCAGCATGTCAAGTAACCAAGACAGACTACTTATTCCGACAATGCCGCAGCCATCCGGACAGACGTATCCTCATACGCTGTCTCGGCTGTGATCAGGTTTATGTCTTACTAGGTCAAGTGATCATACTGTCGTCTGCGATTTACAACACGCCGTATGATCGTCCCTATCGGTGAGACAAGAGGATACCATTGTTCATACATGTACAATTGTTAACAAAAAGGAGAAATAAACCGTTGTATACTCATTGTAATAAATGCTTTCAGTATACAAAACCCATCAACCCCCACTTATACTCAAAGCATAACTAAGCTATTACAGAGTATACAATCTGTCTATCTAGTCTGCTGTCACTTTAACCACTATCAGTGGTCGGCATCCACCTCAGACCTAGCTCACGAATATGTCTTTCATAAACTTTGTGCGGCAAGCTCTTTGTAAACGGATCAGCAAGATTGTCATCAGTGTTAATCTTCTTAATCAGCACATTGCCCCTCGATATGATTTCTCGTATGATATGGTACTTTCTCACTATGTGTTTGCTTGCCCTGTGAGACCGCGATTCCTTTGAGTTTGCCACTGCACCAGAGTTATCACAATAAATTGTGATGCTCCTTGGCAAACTCGGGATCACGCCCAACTCTAAAAGGTAGTTCCGGAGCCACACCCCCTCTTTCGAGGCGTCGGAGGTGGCGACATATTCCGCCTCCATGGTGGAGTCAGCAATGCATTTCTGCTTTCAGCTCCTCCAAGATACAGCTCCACCTCCCAGGGTAAACACATATCCTGAGGTCGATTTCTTCTCATCCTGGTCCCCTTGGAAATCCGAGTATGTATAACCCACAGGGCACAAATCCTCACTTTGATAAACTAGGCAGAAATTCCTAGTTCTTTTCAAATACTTGAGAATGTGCTTTACAGCAGTCCAGTGCGCTTGTCCAGGGTTAGACTGATATCTTGCTACCATGCCAACGGCATAACAGATATCTGGCCTGGTACACAGCATCGCATACATGAGACTACCCACAGTCGAAGCGTATGGTACAAGACTCATCTCGTCTTTCTCCCGTTGTGTCTGAGGACACTGCCCACCAGAAAGACGAACGCCATGTCTGAAAGGCAGCAAGCCTTTCTTGGCGAGTTGCATGCTGAACCGGGCTATCACAGTATCCACATAGGATGCTTGAGATAAGCTCAACATTCTTCTCTTACGATCTCATAAGACCTTAATCCCAAGAATGTAGCCAGCTTCTCCCAGATCCTTCATTTGGAACTGTTTGGATAACCAAACCTTGATTTCGGACATCACTCCCTTGTTGTTTCCAAATAGGAGTATGTCATCAATGTATAGTGCAAGGAAGACCACGCTCCCACCGACACAAAGTCGGTAAACACAACTTTCGTTTTCCAACTGTGCAAATCCATAGGATTTAATCACATTGTTGAAACGTAAGTTCCACGACCTTGAAGCTTGCTTAAGTCCATACAAGGACTTCCTAAGCTTCCAGACAAGATGTTCTTCGCCCTTGCTTATGTAACCCTCGGGTTGCTGCATATAGATGTCCCTACCTTCTTCAAGGTAACCGTTTAGAAAAGCGGTTTTGACATCCATCTGCCAGATCTCGAGGTCCATATGCGCAGCTATGGCTAGGAGTATCCGGATGGATTTGAGCATGGCTACGGGTGAAAAGGTTTTATCATAGTCAATGCCCTCTTTCTGACTATAACCCTTTGCCACCAGCCTGGCTTTAAAAGTCGTGATCTTTCCATCCGCCCCTTTCTTTCTCTTGTATACCCATTTGCACCCTATGGCCCTAAAGCCATCCGACAAATCAATTTTCTGGTATACATCCATAGCAGTTATGGATTCAATTTCAGAATCCATGGCGACACGCCATTTGGCAACATCCTTGTCTTGCACTGCCTCTTCGTAAGTCAGTGGGTCAGAGTCCTCATGTCCGTCTTCCGGGCTCAAGTCCGAAGACTCACCCACGAACATGTATCTTTTCGGTTGGAAAATAACTCTCCCACTACGACGAGGCATCGGTTCCGTGTCAGTAGTAGGTGCAGTGACTTGTGGTTCTGCACCTTGCACTGAAGAACGTGTCTATGGTGATGTACCACTCACAGGTGCACCCACATCTACACGTTCCCCTTCCCTTGGAATTGCATTTTTGTTCTCAATTTCTTGAAGAACGATATCACTCCTTGACCTGTGATTACTCACATACTCGTCCTCCAAGAATCTAGCGTTGGTGCTAACAACGAACCTTTGACTCTCAGGACAGTAAAAGTAACCACCTTTCGTTTGCCTGGGATACCTTATGAACAACATTACTTTTGACCTGCTTTCTAAATTATCAGGTTCTTTCGACAGTACGTGTGCCGGACAGCCCCATACTCTAAACTTGCACAAACTAGGTTTGCGACCAAGGAAGAGCTCAGAAGGTGTCTTAGGAACTGATTTAGAAGGCACCACATTAAGCATGTAAGCTGCTGTTTCCAATGCGTAGCCCCAAAATGAAATTGGTAAGTTTGCATAACTCATCATTGATCTTACCATCGCTATAAGAGTCCTATTTCTTCTTTCAGCTACACCGTTTTGCTGGGGAGTACCCGGTGCAGTCCATTGGGATGTAATCCCATTTTCTGATAAATATTGCTGGAACTCATTGCCGAGGTATTCGCCACCGCGGTCAGATCGCTGCGACTTGATAGTTTTCCCGACCTTCTTTTCTACTTCAGCCTTGAACTCTTTGAATTTCTCAAAGCATTCAGACTTGTAGCGAAGCAGGTAAATGTATCCGTACCTTGAGTAGTCATCAATGAAAGTGATGAAGTACTCGTACCCTCCACGAGCTTGCGTGGACATCGGTCCACATAAGTCAGAATGGATTAATTCCAACACTTCCTCTGCTCGAGACCGACTAGCCTTGAAAGGCCTAGTTGACATCTTTCCCTCGATGCAGGATTCGCAGACTTGATAAGGTACAGCCCGGACTAGGTCCAATGTACCGTCATCTGCAAGTCTTTGAATCCGCTTCAAGCTGATGTGACTCAGTCTCAAGTGCCAGAGATATGTAAGATCCTCATCAGAAGAAGTAAGTTTTCTCTTCCTAGGATTATCAATTACGGATGAATTACAGGCAATACTTGCGGAAGACTTATGATTAAAGTTAACAACATAGAGAGAATTATTCAGCATTCCATGACAGATAACACCGTTATTACCAATGATAGAAACACCACTATCAAAAATAACTGAATATCCATCAACATAAAGTTTGGAAACTGAAATAAGGTTTCGCCAAAAATCTGGCACGTACAAAACATCTCTCAATGTTAAAACAGAATCATCAAAGTACAAGGTGAAATCTCCAATGGCAGATGCACTCACTTGTGCTGCGTTCCCCATCGAGATGGTAGCCTCGTCATTCTTCAGCACCCTCCTCGGTGTGAACCCCTGCAAAATGTAACAAACATGATTAGTAGCTCCAGTATCCACTACCCACGAATGAGTAGAAACCGATGCTAAACATGTTTCTGTTACAAATGCAAATGACGTACCTTGTCCCTTAGCATTCGGACAATCCACCTTTTCGCATCCAGCACACTCGTTCTTCTTTAGAGTGACCTTGGCTCTCTTCCCCTTCCTAGACTTGCTATCACTGCCTGTTTTCCTGAACTTGCTCTTAGCACCATCATCTCCAATCTTAGAGGTTGTCGAACCAGTACTAGAACCAGACACAACAGGTTTCCGTGCTCGCATGGTAGACTGCTCCACTACAAGATCCTCAAGCAGCTCATGCAGAGCATACTCTCCCTTTGCAGCAGCAACTACCTTAAAGTCATGATAAGATTCCAGAAGAGAATTCAAGATAATATCAATCTCGCCTTGCGCACTGATATTACCACCCCGCACAATAAACTGTCTCATGAGATCAATCACAGACATCATGTGCGTAGTCACTAAACTATCCTCAACCATCTTCTTGCACACAAGATTGTGCACAAGCTTACAGTTAATAGTTCGCTCCACTTTGCCAAAGGCTGTCGAGAGTTCCTTCGAAAGCTCTCCAGCCCTTTCGAGGTGTTCATACTTATACCTTAATTCTCTAGACAGGGAACCCGTGATGAGCCAGAAGGCAAACTCATCAGCATCCTCCCATCTGTCATAGAATTCAAGCTCAAGTTCGCACACTCCTCTTTGAGAACGCAACAGTGGATCCATGTAAAGAACATGTGCTTGATTTTTTAGATAAAGGATATGTTTGATGCAGAAACTCCATTCATGGAAGTTCGGACCAGTTAGAGGATTGAGAGCAAGTATATGATCGACAGTAGACATAGACATATCTGAAACAATAAAGA
>JAPKLW010001763.1:125892-154167 GCA_026898455.1 Plectranthus barbatus | reverse complement strand
CGAGATCTTTACTCATTCATATGTCAAGTAGAATGGTTCATCTCACTATTGATCCTATCAATACATTGAGATGTACCGGTCACACAAAGCAATCAAGATAAACCGCTTATGGACTTGTGTGCTGCAGCCTAAACCGACAGCCAAACCAGAAACTATCTCAGCTGTGATAACTGTTTATATCTCGCTAGGTCAAACGATCTATATGATCTTCTGTGATCTCTTACACACCGTACGATCTCCCTATCGATGAGATAACTGGATGTGTTTGTTTGCATCGTATGATTGTTAATTCAGACAGGAGTTGTTTATTGCATGTCATTAATGATTACCAGTATATCAAACATAACGTTTCCCAATATACCAATCATAATGCTTTAATGTATACAATTCCAACAATCTCCCACTTATACTCAAAGCATTATACCATTACTTTCCAGAGTATAACATGTGTCTATTCTAATCTAGCTATTACATTTGGTCACCAGGTGGCCGGCATCTACCTCAGCCCTAGGATACGAACGTGACCCTCGTATTCCTTCTGTGGTAAGCCCTTTGTTAATGAATCCGCTAGATTATCCTTCGTGTCAATCTTCCCTATTTGCACATCGCCCCTCGCTACGATTTCTCGTATGATGTGGTACTTTCTCTCTATGTGCTTTGACGCATTGTGAGTTCTTGGTTCCTTAGAGTTTGCTACTGCACCAGCATTATCACTATATATCGTGATGGTCTTGGGAAAACTCAGAACAATATCTAACTCTTGGAGGTAGTTCCGGAGCCATACTGCATCTTTAGAAGCTTCTGAAGCTGCCACATACTCAGCTTCCATGGTGGAGTCTGCGATACATTTCTGTTTCGCACTCCTCCATGATACGGCTCCACCTCCCAAGGTGAACACATAGCCCGAGGTCGATCTCTTCTCATCCTGATTCGCCTGGAAATCCGAATCTGTATAACCCACAGGGCACAAACTCTCACACTGATAAACAAGACAATAGTCTCGAGTTCTTTTCAGATACTTGAGAATATGTTTGACAGCAGTCCAGTGCGCCTGTCCAGGGTTAGACTGATATCTGGCCACCATGCCCACGGTATAACAGATATCTGGCCTCGTACATAGCATCGCATACATGAGACTTCCCACTGCCGAAGCATATGGTACTTTAGCCATCTCATCCTTCTCCTCTTCTGTTGCAGGGCATTGTGCCTTAGACAGAGGAACACCATGTCTGAATGGTAGCAACCCTTTCTTGGCGTTTTGCATGCTAAAACGAGCAATTACAGTATCAATATAAGCGGCCTGAGACAAGCTTAACATCCTCTTCTTGCGATCACGCAAGACTTTAATCCCAATGATGTATCCAGCGTCTCCTAGGAGACTGAGTGCTCCATCAGCGAGCTGCAGGAATAAATGAAGAAACTACACGAGCTTCTCTTGAAAGCTAAAACCAAGAAGAAAAATTCTCATCCAGCAGAAAGTTGCTTAACAAAAAGGACGCTGAGATCTTGCATTGAGTGCAACTCTCCTGATCATCTCAAGTTTGATTGTCCGTGTGTAGACAAGGAAAAGAGGGAGAGACTAAAACAAATATTTGAAAAGCGTGCGTCAAAGGCAATCACAAAAGCTCTGCTGACTAGAACGAAAATCTCAGACATCCCTGATCATGATTATGGTAATTTTCCTTAGAAAAAGATGAGGAAGAGGCCCTGATGGTGTTCTTGGCCATAATATAGGACGAGGATAATGCTGAAGAAGACCAAGAGACGGAGTCCGCTTTAGCAATCATAAATGAAAAGGTAGAAACCTCTACTACGTCTAATTCAGCAAACATGCATGACACTGCTGAGTCATATTGCTCTGACTCAGAAGATGTTACCATTAATCTGTAATACCCCAAGCTTTGATAAGCTTATGTAATGCTTAATTATTTTAATAAAGAGAATTTGTTCCAAAAATCATGTATTAGTTATATTATTGAACTTGAATTTAATTATATTGGTTGGAATTGGAAGAATTTCCCCAGAAAGTATTGAGGTGGGATGGAATTATAAGAATAAGTAATTGTTGGAAATTAGAATATGGTGAAGCATAAATTAATTGGAGAATATTATTGTTGAAATGGATAATTGAGATATAATGTACATATTTATATGTATTTTGAGAGGAGATTTATTACCAACAAATATAAGGAAGTTATATGCTTCATTTCATCTCCTCCACTTTTCTAACTAGAGAGAGAAAGAGCTCATCTCCTCCACCCAACCCCTAAAACCCATAAGCTTTCCGGCATTATTCCGGCCAGCTCCGGCCAGCCCCGACCAAACCGACACCACCATCACGTAGTGTTGGGAATTATTCCTAAAATCTCCCTTAGGACTTATTTGTAAAAGGTTTTGTTGGATCAAACCTTATTTAGTTGGTCGATCATTTGCTGAAATCTAGAGAGTCTAACACAACTTGTAAAGTCCTGTATAAGTTATACATTGAGTTGTAATAGACTAGTATGCTGAGAAGATTTCCTAGCAGACATAAAGCAGTTGATGTCAGCAGTCTACTCGCAATCTGCTAGAGAAACAAGCCAACAAAAGATCACTAGCAAATGGCTGAAAGCAAGCCAGACAGAATGCTAAGGTGTTAGCATTCGGACCTTTCAGCAACGAAGTATAGAGTCTGAAACAAAAGAAGTCAAAGGATCGAAGGCAGTAAAAGGCTTCAGCAACTCCTAGCATAACAAAGGGCAAGATTCAAAAGCTGAAGACGGATTGCCACTCTGACAAAAAGGACACACAAGGGACGAGACTTTCCCTAAGTAGTTTGGAAAGTACATCTCTACTTTAAAAAGTGTTCTGACGAGTTAATCCATTCTGGGACAAAGAAGCCGTTGTGTCTAACGGGTATGGAGATTCAAGTTTTGAATCTCCAACTATAAAAGAAAGATTCCAGGACTGGATCGACAACTGCTTTTACTACCTTGATAACCGCTTCAATTACATTCCATTCAAGTGTGAGATTCCTTTGACAAAGCGAACAAGAAAAAGTAGTCAGTTGAGAGCTCGTGATAAAAAAAAAAGCACATTCAAAGCCCTCAACAACCAAGAGTGTCTTCACATTCAATATCTGACACTCAGCCTTGAAGATTCTTGAATCTTTGATAAGAATCTTCAATCATTGGGATAATCTCTTTACTAGGAGTATCCAACAGTCAGTCTTGAAAAGGATTGACTCAGACGGGCGTTAGCTACATACTTGTTAAGTTAAGAGGCAAACTATAAAAGCCTCATTTGCGAAGGACAAGTTTTACGAAGGTGTGCCCTTGACTTGACCGGAGCTGTGATCAGAGAAGTTCAGACTCACGGAGGATAGCTGTTAAGTAGCCTGGCCAAAAGCTCACTGCCTATTTAACTGGAAAGGCGATTCTTTGTAATCTGTATACTTTTCTAGTGAAATTCTTAGCGTTTCGGCTAAGGAGTGGACGTAGATCTATTTGATCGAACCACTATAAATCTTGTGTCCATTTACTGTTTTATTACTTAACTGTTTCAAGATCGATTTAAAACCTAGCAACGGAGTTGCTAGTGTATATCTGAACACAAATTTAAGTCATAACTTGAGCTAACTAATTTTTGGAAAATAACATTAAGTGCAAGAGACGTAAAACTTATTCCGCTGCATTTCGTGTTAACTTATTAACACGACGACTCTGACATTTCGGGACCAACACGTAGTACATTCTCGGAGCTGCGATTTGAGCTAAAGTGGGCTCCGAGAGGACGAGAAACGACCGAGATATCGTAGAGAGAAGGTGAGGTGGTTTCTATGTTCGAATTTTGGGTTTTAAGGATTGAACCTTGTTATTTGGCCATGAAGCTGAGTTTTTATGATTTAGGTGTGTTCCTCATTGTGTAGAGAATGTTTGGAAGGTTTGAAACACGAATTTTGGTCGCCAGAAACCGCCGCACGCCGCCGCCGCCGAACCATTTTCCGGTGAGCTCCGTCTAACCCCATTTTTCGTGTTTAGTCGGTGTTTTAAGGTGATATTCGTGTTCTAGGATGTTTAGGGACCTCAATTATGTGTTTGCATGTTGAATCAGAGGTGTGGGGAAGTGTTTTTGTCGAAGTTGCAGGTTCAGCCGCGAGGGAGTCGTTGAAGATGACCCGTGTTGGTCGACAGCGAAGTGTGTCGATCTACACGGAGGTTGTTTGTCGATTGAGGGAATTCAAACACTCCTGTCGGTCGACAAGAGGTGTTTCGATCGACACAGGAGCTTTTGTCGAAGGAGGGTTGTCGAACACTCCTGTCGGTCGACAGGATGTGTTTTGATCGACAGGGACAGACGATAGAGGTATGTCGACAGGGAAGCTGTCGACCCGGGTGCAGTGTTGACATGGGTTGTGTCGACCGACCCAGAATCCTGTCGATCAAAATAGAGCTCCAAAAGGGGAGAAACTTGATTCATTTGTCCGAGCTTAATTTATTTCGAGTATTGATTGAGTTATGGTTTATTAGATGGTTTGAAATGCATGAATAGAATTATTAGAAATCGCTGAGTTATCATTGTCCTAGATTATTAACCCTAATTTGGATATCCCTGATTACTTGTAGGAGGTTGAAAGCAGTGAAGATTAGCTCAAGCTAGCAGGGAAAAGCATCTAAACTTTAAGTCAAACACCAGGTGGGACACTATTTGGATCCAGTGATATTTTAAACGATCGGGTCTCAAAATGGATTGCTGAGACTAGTGCACTTAGATGACAGTAGGTTGAGTGTGTTATGCATTCCTGACTGATCATCGTGACTTGGAAGCCGGCCAACTTCCAGTTACAACACCGAAATAGATATAATAACATGTAAATAGCACGCGTGCAAAATAAAATGTTTTAGATAGCACGGTTCTTTTCAACAAAACCCCGTGTCTATCAGTGTGAGTTGCATAGCACTTCTCATATATATAATGTATGTTTTCGGGCATGTTTCTCATTGGGTACATTAGTACTCAGCCCCTCGTATTATTTCTAAAATACGCAGGTTGAGCGGCAAGGATGGGCGAGCAGGGGTGTAAACTTGTGATGCAAAAATGTTTTGAAGTTAATAGATCCTGAGATATGCATCTTCATATGCATATCTCCATCACGTTACACACACGCTGCTTCACGCTCTGTTTTATCCTTCCCTCTTTTGAATGTTTAAGTGTTGGATATTGTTTTCCTAAAACTGACTCAAAGTGTTACCTTTATATTATTTAACTATCTTTCCATTTAAATTAGTCTTCCGCTTTATTTTCAATTGAGAAATGTTTGGCAAAACCTGAACATCAATGTAACGTGGCCCCAAATTAGGGAAGGTCAGTTGGGGTCGTTACATAATCAACTTTCAAAAGAATTTTCAAAGTTTTATACATTTAAAAATGTCCTAGCAAATGAAAACTCCTCGCTGAAATCTCAGCATTCCATTCTGACCAATGAGATTGAAAAATCTAGGTCAGCAAGCGAGGAACTTTTAAAATTTAAAGTTAAGTTCTCCACTCTTACTGAAAATTTCAAAACTATAGAAAAGGAGAACAAAGTCTTAACGACTAAAAACCTCGTGCAAAAACAATGTAAATGCAAGTTTTCAAAGAGCACAAGAGATCTTGATGAGATTTTGGAAGCTGCAAGGATTTATAATGATTTATCCAGAATTGGTTTTGGAGAAAATTATTTAAGCAATGTTGACGCTCAGCAACAAAAGGATATAATCTTTATTGCAGCGTCTGGGTGTGTTCAGCAAAATGCTAAGGATAAAGGGGATAGTGCTAAATCTACAAAGACTGCTCAATAGAAATGTTGGCAAGTAAAAAATCCCCTGCTGACTGATCCACAAGGTTAAAGAGGATACCTGCTGAGATGAAGTTTGCAAAATCCTTGAACGTGCCTCAACAGTCGGTTCCATCTTCTAGGAAGGCACGTTCAAAACCTAGGAAGGTTGAGCAATCTGCTAAAATTATGAGTAAGCCAGCAAACACTCCAGGTAAGATGAACACTTTCTTGAGGCCTAAGTCTAACTCCATTCGCTTTCAAAAGACTGTGAAGGCTAATCACACTACTACACCCTCCCATGCTAATTCCGTGCATTATTTTAAGTGAAAGGGAAAGGTAGCAAAGAACGATGATAAGAAGATCATCAAAATCACGAAAATATGGAGTCCAAAGGGATTGATCCAAAGAACTAATCCAGCAGGACCCGCAGTTGTTCGGGCACCTAAAACATAATTTGTGCTTTTTTAAGAACAGGATTCATCACAGAAAGCTTCAAGGAATGTGAATGAGTGGATCCTGGATAGCGGTTGCTCAACGCACATGACTAGAGAAGAGGATATTTTCGCAAATCTTCAAAGAGTTAGAGGACCTCCAGTTATGTTTGGCAACAATTCGAAAGAAAAGGTTATCAGAAAAGGGTGCATAGAGCAGAACGAAATGTTCATATTCAATGTGGCCCTCGTCACCAACCTAAAGCACAACTTGCTGAGCATTATCCAACTTAGTGAAAATGGGTACATTGTTTCTTTTGTTGATACAGGATGCGAGATAGTTGGCAAGACTACATGAGAAGTAAAGCTTAGAGGAGTCCAAAAAGGAGGACTAGATGTGGTGGATTGGCAAAGCAGACAACAGAATTCATGCCTCATCGCATTCAGCAAAGAGGAAACAAATTGGCTATAGCACAAGAGATTGAATCACCTGAATTTCAAAACCATCAATTACATAGCCAAGAACGATATTGTCGAAGAATTGCCAAAATAAACCTTCAGAAAGGAAGGTGTGCGTAAAGCTTGCCAACAAGGGAAGCAAACCAAGGCAACCTTCAAATTGAATCCAGAAAAGGCCACCTCAGAGTGAATCCTTGAGCTGCTGCACATGGACTTATTCGGCCTAGTGACTCCACCCACTATAGGTAACAAAAACTATTCACTGGTTGTGGTTGATGACTATTCCGGGTACACATGGGTGAAATTCTCTGAAAGCTAAAAATGAAGTCAAGATGATCCTACCGGAGCTAATACTGCACGTTCAAAATGACAAGGAGGTCACAGTAAAAATAATCAGATCTGACAATGATACAGAGTTCTGCAACGGTGCTTTAATAGATTTCTGCGCCGATGCTGGGATAGGACATGAAAGGTCCACTACTAGAACACCCCAGCAAAATGGCCTAGCAGAGAGAAGGAACATACGTTGAAGGAAGTCGTAAGGACCATGCTTGCTGATACAAATCTTTAACAAAGATATTGGGGAGAAGCTGTGATGACAGCATGCTACACACAGAATAGAAGTGGACTGAATGCTCGGTTTAATTAAACCCCTTACAAAATCTACCATTGTCATAAGCCTTCCCTAGCTCATTTTGGTGATTTTGGTTCACCCTGTTATATCCATAACTATCGAAAGTCAAAGTTGGACACTTTCTCTCCCAAGGCTGATGAAAGAGTGTTCCTAGGCTATGGACATCCTTCTCACAATGGTTATAGAGTGTTGAACAAGACAACCCATCTTCTAGAAATAACATGTAATGTTATTTTTTATGAAGCTATCCTACTGCACAGGACCGTGAAAGAGCAAGGAGAAGTTATTCAAGAGACCAGTGATGTCAATGGACAATCAGATTAGAATATTTTTGATGTTGAACCGATTGCTCCGACTAGGTCTATGAGTGAAAACATATCTCTGTAGGGAACCTTGGTTGGTCAGCAAACATCCAGAAAGGTCGTTGATGCAAACGACATTGTTGAGGCCTCACAAAGTAAATCCTTAAAAAGAAAGCACAGATCAAGGGGGAACTCTGGAAGGAGTATTCATTCATGAAGATAATGATTCTACTAAAAATCCTCTAAGAAATGGCGAAAGGACTGCTGAAGATAACATTCCTGAGAACACATTGGAGCAATCTGCTAAGGAAACAACTGTCGCTAATCCAGTAGATACTATTCTAACATATGGAATTCCAGCAGATAACAATCTAGCGGATGACAATTTAGTAAGGGGTCTTGAGAATTTTGAAAATTTACAACTATTTGACAATCCTGTTGCATGAACATCAACTATAGGACCCATCAATCAATCCATTCCAGTTACTGAGCTATCAAGGCCAAAGTGGTTGCTGCGGAACTACCCAGCAGACACTATATTGGATGACCTTACATATCCAGTACGCACCAGACAAAGTGCTCTGCTAGCCTGTTACATATCATAGACAGAGCCAACCAAGGTTGCTGAAGCTTTACAATCCGCCGATTGGATTAATGCTATGCAAGAAGAACTATCGGAGTTCAGCCGCAATCATGTTTGGAATTTAGTGGAATGCCCAACTCACCAATCAGTAATCAACACAAAGTAGGTGTTCAAGAATAAGCGGGATGAGAATGGAATCGTTGTGAGAAATAAATCAAGGCTCGTAGCCAAAGGATACGCTCAATGTGAAGGAATTGATTTCGATGAGACATTTGCTCCGATGGCCAGATTGGAAGCAATCAGGTTATTCTTTGCATATGCTGCACATTATAACTTCATTGTTTTTCAGATGGATGTCAAGAACGCGTTCCTATGTGGAGCAACCTCCTGGGTTTGAACAAGGCGACAAGGTGTACAGGGTGAGAAAGGCGCTATATGGATTAAAGTAAGCTCCCAGAGCTTCGTACGAGATGTGAAAGAGAAGATCGACCGCACTCTCTTCCTAATCAAGGATGCTGAAGACATATTGCTAGTGTAGATATACGTGGATGATATTATTTTTGGTTCTAAAAATCTAACTCTATGTGAAAAATTTGCACAGCTTACGCAGAATCATTTTCAGATGAGCATGATGGGAAAGATGTCGTATTTTTAGGCTTACAAGTTCAGCAATCCAGCGAAGGAATCTTTATACATGAGAAGAAATATACAAAGGATCTCATCAACAAATACTGCCCGGAGAAAACTAAGACTATGTGGATACCCATGAGCCCAGCTTGTCAAATTTCTCTGGATGAGGAAGGCGAATTTGTCAATCCAACAACATATATAGTTATTATTGGTTCTTTATTATATATAACGGCCAGCAGGCCAAATATTTTGTATGTTGTGGGTGTGTGTGCTAGGTATCAAGCGAATCTGAAAAAGTCACACATGGAGTCAGCAAGGAGAATCGTCAAGTATTTGAAAAGGGCAGAATCGCTTCGAATTTGGTATCCCAAAGCTGATGATCTAACACTCATCAAATATTCAGACTCTGACTTTGGAGGATGCTGGATTGATCGTAAAAGTACGAGTGGAACATGTTAATTTCTGGGACACAAGCTGATTAGCTGGTTCAGCAAGAAGCAACACTCGGTAGCAACAACCACAATAGAAGCTGAATACATGGCTGCTGTGAGTTTTTGTACACAGGTGTTGTGGATCAAACAACAACTTCAAGATTATGAAGTCAACACCGGTTGTGTTCTGATTTACTGCGACAATAATAGTGCAATGTCCATCACAAAGAATCCAGTACATCACTCGAGGACCAAGCACATCGACATCAGGCATCATTTTATCCGAGATCACGTGGAGAAGAAGGACATTAATGTGGAATATATCCGAACCAATGATCAACTCGTTGACATCTTCACCAAGCCTCTAGCAGAGAGCAAATTCAAAGAGCTATGTCTCACCAATCCTTTGGATTTCTACCGTATGATGATTGCTGAGTTACGGTTGCTGCGATGGATTGCTAAGGAGACATAATTGCTAAATGTGGGAATTGATGAATTTTGTAATGCGAATATGATTTCTAAGTTTGAGCTCTCAGTAAAGACCCTGATGTTTGCTGAGTCCGAGCTCTCAGCAAAGTCCTTGACGATTGCTGATTCCAAGCTCTTAGCAAGTCACTTATGTTTGCTATATTCTTTGCTTGCCAATCTCATTCAGTAGACGCACCTCACCAAGATTATTGATCTTTATAGCTAGACACCACGCCACAACCGCTCGATCAAACCACTACTCTTCTCTATAAAAAGGGATGATTTGGGATTTATTCAAACCCTATTGCACTACGAGCATTTATTCAAACTTTGAAACATTCTCTGTTCTTCAAGCCTCGGTCTTTCGATTTGCCTAAGTTTGAAAATTACTTCAATGGCAGAATCTTAAAGCCGCACCATTCCCCCAGCAGAAACACCTGGCCAAGGAACTGCTCGTGCTCTCGCACAGGATGCACATATGTCGATGTTCACTGGCATATTAAAAAAGGAGCACATCGACGATTTAATAGGGCATTGATGTCTGGTTTCCATAGCAAAGATGAAAAATGAGGGAACACATACTAATGCGTAGAAGAGTGTTGCGCAGGTCGAGAAAGATAAAATCCTCTATGAGCCATTGTGCGCAAATCATTTCCCGCCATGGATTATGAACTGGCTTACGAGTGATGGGTTGCTAAAATACTTGACTGGAGAACTGCTGAGGCTCAGGCCGCATATGGTGGCGGAGTTCTACGCCAGAGCAGTCATCGCTAAAGACGAGTCGTCGTTTACGATATATGTTTTTGGAATATTGATCAAAGTGAGCCAGCAAGTGCTTGCTGCTAAGTACGGTCTATGGAATGAAGGAGAAAACATTGCCACTTATAAGGTTGAGGATCAGGATGAGATGAAAAACAGTTGGTTGTGGTGGAAGAAGGAGAAATATGCTCAGAAGTAGTGGAAGGTTGCAACACCAATAAAAACACTTATAGAATTGCACAAGGACTTGGCCAAAATGGTGATTTGGATGCTGATGTGGGAAGCTGGTTCACACTCTGAACTCAGTGCGAAGTAGTATGTTGTTATGATGGCTCTGAATGATAATTTTCGCGCAATTGGGCAGAGTTCATCTATAGCCAGTGGATGGAGCATGCATAGAAGAACTCATCAGTCATGACCGAGCACACCTTCACCACCATTTTCAGCTTCGGTCTGAAAATAAGTCAATTTATTGAGGGGTTTATCCCCAAGGAGAAGTTGGATAGAGGATAGCCCTTGTTGCCCACAGATTACTTGCCGGTCACTAAACATCGCCAACCACAAGTGGATGTCAAGCGTCCGAGGATCCTAACAGAAAAAACGAAGGTGGACCCGAATGATCCCGTCTCCGATGAAGATTTGTATGATCAGGGCAAAATGGTTCCACAATTTGCTATTCCCTTGACCGAGGAAGAGGTACAAGAGGCACGGAGGAAGGCAGAGACTGAAACTCTGTTCAAGGAGATGGAGAAACATCCGAACCTTACTCGTTTGGATCCAATTGAGAAGCCCCCGATGAAGAAGAGGACCCCTAGCAAGCCACATCAAAGAAAGAAGCAAATGCTTGATGTTGCTAAAGGAGAAGTCACCACCCAGAAGGGAAGGGGTGATGTTTTTCAAGGGAAGACCGTCCTGGTTCAAATCCCCACTGATGCTTTAACTCCAAAGAACCCAAAGAGAAAGCCGATGACTCTGGCCAAGCAAGAATCTAGAAAGAAAGCCAGGCTGGCAAAGGAGATGGCAAAACGACAAGAGCAGAAGGAGTTTACCAAGTTTATGTATGAGATAACCTTCCAGCAGAGAGATGCCAATTTTGAGCAAATCAAGGCATCTGCTAAGGAATTTGCTGAGAAGTAGAGACAGGAGAAGGTGAAGGAGAACATTGTTGAGCAAGTAGTTGCCTCCGCAGCAGACAAAGGCAAGGGTAAGAAAGTTGCTAAGCCCGAGGATGATCAACCAGCCAATCCTGATGTCGTCTATAACAAAGAGCTCAACAAGATATTTTCCTCCGGTTTCTTTAATGAGCCCACTATCGTGCAAGGCACTGGTAGTGGTGTTGTAGTTATTGGACGGCAGGTTCCCGTGCAAGGGGAAGGGATCAGTGCTAATTGGGTTGTTGAGCCTTGTTAGGAATATTGTTGGATATATCAAAATCCCTTGGTTGTCAATGTATGTTTATTATGTTTTGGTGCATCAAAGCTCATGACGATCTAGATTCTATAAGCTTAGTATCAAGTCAAAATGTAAAAGTCCTGTATAGGTCATATATATTCGAGTTGTAATAGAACTAGAAAAGAAGAATCAAGAATGCTGAAGGAATCAGCAGACCAAAAGATTGTTGAAGATTGGTGAAGAAGCTAGTAGAGGCCAGCAAACACGTTCTGAACGCGTCTAGGAGAATGCTGAAAGTATAACGCAAGCATTATGCTTGATCTTAGCGAGCCTGCTAAGATGTCAGTTGTATATCAACTACCAACAAAAACTCAACATCAATCAAGACGAATAGAAGTCTTAAATTAGAAGGATCCAAATCTCAAGAGAAACCCGATGAATAAGAGAAAGAGATGAATCAGAGATTAAATGAAGGTTTCTATGATTATTCTAAAAAGATTCGTTCTGACAAAGACGGCCACAAATAAGAGCTATGCCAATCAGAGACGAAGGAGACTTGAAGAGTCACTGAGCGCTGCAGAAAAAGGAAGAACATCGAATGGCGAGCAATCCCTTTGAGTCTAACTGATAAGATTCAAACAGTTGTTTGAATCTTCACCTATAAATAGGTGTCGTCCAAAAATGATACAAAAGTTCTCGAATTTCCATTATCAGAGATAACAAGAGAATATCTAGAAATTCTTATACTCACGCGAACTCATCTGAGCTTATACTAAATTGAAACTTTTTCACAAGCTTTCATACTTGAAGCTCGAGACCTCTTAAGTATTACTTCTAAGGTTCATCTTGGGATTCTTTTCCAGAAAGAATCTAGCAGTCACCTTGCTGTGCAAGCATGATTATCACGGGCAATCGCCAAACACAAGGATAGGTTCTAGGAAGAACTATAAAATTCCCAATAGTCGACGTCTAAAGAGAAGGGAGGTTTTTCCTCACTCCGAGCAGTGACTAGGTGAAGATTGAAGACCGAGGTGCTTGAAGGTGCAAGCTGACCAGACGGAGGAGCTGCTCAATGTTAGAGATCAGGCCTGACCTTGTATTCAAACGAATAGTGAATTTTCAGTCGGAGGAATGAAGAGTGGACGTAGAACAATTGTTCGAACCACTATAAATCCTTGTGTCCTTTATTGCTTTATTTTGTTATAGTGTGTATGTGCATAGTTGAAACTCAACACATCAAGTGTTGTAGTATAATCTGCAACTATCCTAACAAATATTTGAGCTTAAACACATTTGATAAACACTTGCTAAGTCGAGACCTTTGCAAGATAAGTTCAAGACATTATTAATACTTCTGCTGCATACAAAAACACTCTGATCGGGGACAAACAAGTGGTATCAGAGCGGTTGGTCTTTACAGACAAGCTGTTGGGAAATTATTCCTAAAATCTCCCTTATGATTTATTTGTAAAAGGTTTTGATGGATCAAACCTTAGTAGTTGGTCGATCATTTGCGGAAATCTAAATAGTCTAGCATACTCTGTAAAGTCCTGTATAGGTTATATATTGAGTTGTAATAGACTAGTATGCTAGAAGAATTCCTAGCAGTCACGGATTAGATGATGTTTGCTAAAAGACATTGAACAGCAGAATGCTAAGATATTAGCATTCATCAACAACCAACAAACTGCTAAGACAAGCGAGCAAACAAAGGATAAAAGAGTTGTGTATCAACAAGAGCCTTCAGCTGCTAAACAAGGATCCTAGCAGAGCAATATACAGGATGCTGAAGTCTCACTGCTGTTCTGACAAAAAGCTCACACAAAGGACGAGACTTTCCCGAACTAGTTAGGAAAGTACAAGTCAAAGACAAAAGCGACTGTCACAGACCAAACACTCTCGGATCAAGGAGCCGTTGAGTCTAACGGATATGGAGATTCAAAGTTTGAATCTCCATCTATAAAAGGTAGGTCCGAAAGTGGAGAAAACTACTACTTCCATCACTACCGACATTCGCAAACTACACAATTGTGAGATTCCCTTGACAAAGCGAACAAGTGAAAAGTAGTCAGTTGAGAGCTCGTGATAAAAGTGCATTCAAAGCCCTCAACAACCTAGAGTGTCTTTTCATTGAATATCTGACACTTATCCTTGAAGATTCTTGAACTTCTATTAAGAATCTTCAATCATTGGGATAACTTCCTTCCTAGGAAGATCCAACAGTCACTCTTGAAAAGGATTGACTCTGACGGGCTTTAGCCGAATATTTATTGAGTTCAGGGGCAAACTATAAAAGCCTCAACAGCGAAGGACAAGTTTTACGAAGGTGTGCCCTTGACTTGGCCGGAGCTGTGATTGGAAAAGTGCAAAGTGACGGAGGATAGTTGTGCCGTGGCCGGTTCGAAAGTTCACCGCCTACCGCAAGTGTTGGCGAATCCTTGTACTATTGTATACTTTTCTAGTGAAATACTTAGCATACTAGCTAAGGAGTGGACGTAGATCTATTTGGATCGAACCACTATAAATTCCTGTGTTCATTTACTATTTTATTACTTACTGTTTAAAGTTGATTTGAAACCTAGCAACAGAGTTGCTAGCGTATATCTGAAAACTGACTTAAATCATAACTTGAGCTAAGAAACATATTATAAACAATGATAAGTGTAAGTGACGTATATTTATTCCGCTGCATTTCGTGTTAAGTTGTAATCACGACGACTCTGATATTTGAGGACCAACAAGTGGTATCAGAGCAGGAGGTTGAAAAACCGACTGCTTCTGAGTCGCTTTAAGACCTGATCTATCTTTTCCTTGCACTGTTATCTTTGTTCTCTGTGTCGTAGCTCAGGAAATCGCTAAAGAAATAGTCAAGATATTAAATCACTCGCTTGGAAAGTACAGCAAAGAAAACTTCAAGTCATGGAAGAAGCTTGCACTCATTCAGCTTCAAAGCATACACCCCGAAATGGTAGATGTCTTGGAAAGAGGTCCAATTGTTATTATGAAAGCTAACAGTTTTGAAGGACAAGCTGTGGATGGAGATGAACCAAGACCTCAAATGATTCCTAAACCGTTTGAAGAATATTCTACTGAGGACAAAAAGAGAGCACAGCTGGAGCACTTAGCAAAGAAACTAATCTATGATTCACTGCCTAAGCTAATGGCAGACAAAGCTCCTGAGTTTGACACTGCTAAGGAGATGTGGGAATATGTTTGCAACGCATCTCAGGAGACTGACTAAATGAAACGCAACAAGATACAGGTAGCAGTTGACAAATACGAGTCTTTCTCCATGATTGTAGGTGAATCCATAAAGGCTATGGAGGAACGTTTCAACACTATCATTGGTGAGCTGAACAACCTAGGAAGGAAATATGAGAATGAAGAGATGAATCACAAGATCATTTCAAAGCTCTATCCTAGAAGCGACTGGTTCGTGAAGATGACAAGTCTGAGCGAGAAGGACCTCAGCACAATGTCTACATCAGAGGTATTTGCTCAACTTAAAGCTCATGAGTTTATCATACAACAATCAAAGAAGAACGAAGCAGTCGTGGCTCAAACCTCGTCAAACAAAGCTGTGAACTCTGAGGATCTGGCGTACTTTGTCAAGAAAGATACTGGGAAGTTCAAACCAAAGAAACCATTCAACAAAGAGAGATCCACCTTAACATCACCAGCAAAGGAGGATGCGACATCCTCAAGCTCACAGAAGGAAGATCTCAAGATCAGTGAATTAGAAGAGCAGATGAGGAAGCTTTAGAAACTCATACAAGAAGCAAAGGCTGAAAAAGAAGACAAGGATGCAAAATTCTCACCATCTGCTCGATCAACTCAAAGAAAGCAAAGGACATGCTTCGAATGCAACTCTCCAGATCATCTAAAGCATGAGTGTCCTAGAGTAAGCCAAGAGGAAAGGGATCGCCTCAAGCAAAGATTTGAAAAAAGGGCAGTCAGGGCGGTGACCAAAGCATTGCTGACCAGAACCAAGGTTCCTGACATTCCTGATAATGAGGAGGAAGAGTATTATTCAACTGACGATGACAATGAAGAGGCAATGCTAGTGCTGATGGCCGATATTGTTGACGATCAATTTGCCGATGCTGACGGTGACTGCTCAGCAGACCATACCTTGGAAATTGACACAGAAGAGGTAACTCTCACGCATGTTACATTTCCACATGTCATGCATCAATCAGAGGAATTCACTTCTTCAGATTTTGAAGATGATTACCTTACAAAACTTTCTGTTGAATTTTCAAAAATGTATGAAATCAAAAATGCTATTGTTGGTGAAAACACCTCACTGAAGTTGAAAGTTTCAAGTTTGACCGAGGAAGTCAAAAGACTAAGGTCTGAAAGTGAGGAATTCTCAAAAATGAAGGCTAAATTCTCGAAACTTTCTGAAAAATTTAAAATTCTTGAAAAGGAGAATGTAGCTTTGAAAAATAAACCAAAAGAAAATTGCATATGTACGTACACCACTAGTAAGCCATTCTGAATGCTGCAATTAGTCAGTAGAGACACCATACTGATAGAGCTGGTGTTGGATTTGATAATAATAATAGAGGCAAATCTTCTAAGTAGAGAACTATTCAGTTTGTCTCTGCTGGAAAATTTGTTCTTGGAGAGAAGGTGAAAGAAAAGTCATCTGCTGAAATTGCCACTGCTGAGAAGACTAAAGGCAAAAAGCAGAATGAACCTGCTAAACCTCAACAGAGGTATGCTAAACCCCAGCAGAATGCTGGAATGTCTGCTAGGCATCCATGGTTAGCAGAGTCTAGAGGAAACGCCGAGCAACATGCATCCACTGCTAGGACAACAAATTCCTCAGTTCATAAAGGGAAACATGTTCATTACAATGCTGTAAAACCATCATATGATTCATACACACAACATAGGCAAATCACCTATGTGAGGCCTGAGTCCAAACAAAATATTTTCAAAAGGACAATGAAGGCTCAACACACTACTACACCTCATCCTAAATCTAAGCATATAAGATTTACTTTTCCTAAGGTTGAGAAAAGTACAAAGAGTGATGTCAAGAAGAAAATTTTGAAAATCACTCTGATGTGGGTTCCGAAAGGGACAATGACAATCGCTAATCCTGCAGGACCCGATACTAAGCGGGTACCTAAATCAATTTCTTAACTCTTGCAGAAACAGGGTCCAAGAACCAAGGCATCAAGATTGCCAGATGAGTGGATCCTTGACAGTGGCTGCTCAGGTCATATGACTGGAAGGGCGGATCTATTTTCAGAAATTCAAAGTGTTTATGGATCATCAGTCATCTTTGGTGATAACAGCAAAGGAAGAGTAATTGGCAGAGGATGTGTTGAACAAGATGGAATACGAATTGTTAATGCCGCACTAGTTTCAAATCTCAAACACAACTTGATGAGCATCAGCCAACTATGTGAAAATGGGTACAATGTTTATTTTATTAACACTGGTTGTGATATTGTCGATAAGGTTACAAGAGAAGTGAAGCTAAGAGGCGTCCGCAAGGGTGGCCTATACGTAGTCGATTGGCAGAGTGGCCAACAGGACTCATGCTTCGTAGCCTTCAACAAAGAGGAAACCAATTGGCTGTGGCATAAGAGATTGAACCACTTGAATTTCAAGACAATCAACTTTCTAGCCAAACATAAGCTGGTGGAGGGACTGCCTGTGGAGACTTTTTGAAAGGAAGGCGTGTGTAAAGCATGTCAACAAGGGAAACAGACGAAGGCATCCTTCAAAACAAATCCAGAAAAGGCCACTTCAGAGAGAATCCTTGAACTCCTTCACATGGATCTATTCGGCCCTGTTACTCCAGCAACTGTGGGTAAGAAAGTTTACACACTTGTGGTTGTTGATGATTTTTCTAGGTATACATGGGTGTGTTTGCTAAGAACCAAAGACGAAGTGAAGATTCTACTCCCTGAGCTGATATTGAGAGAACAAAATAGCAAGGAGGTTATTGTGAAAAGAATCAGATCAGATAATGGAACGGAGTTCTGCAATGGCATCTTAATGGACTTTTGCGCAGAAGCTGGTATCAATCATGAAAAGTCCCTCGCCAGGACCCCTCAGCAGAACGGGTTAGTAGAACGAAGAAACAGAACGTTGAAGGAAGCTGTTAGATCCATGCTAGCAGACTCTGGATTAAGTGGAAAATATTGGGGAGAGGCTGTTATGACTGCATGTTACACTCAGAACAGGAGCGCGATCAATGGCAGATTTAACAAAACTCCTTATGAAGTGTACAATGGTCGTAAGCCTTCAATCACTCATCTTCGTGTTTTCGGTTCAACATGTTATATCCATAACAATGGGAAGTCAAAGCTTAACACTTTCTAACCTAAATCTGATGAGGGCGTGTTCCTAGGATATGGACACCCTTCTCATAAAGGTTATAGAGTGTTAAGTAAGACAACTCATATTGTGGAAATAACATGCAATGTTATTTTTGATGAGTCTACTCTAGTGCGCAGGATTACAAAGGATCAAAAGGATAGCAATCATGAGACCAATGATGTCAATGATCAATCAACTGCAAATTCTTTCGAAAATATGAGTATTGATCCGACTAGGTCAATGAATGATTCTAATCCAACAAAGACGCACCCAGCAGGTGATCAGACTGCTGACCAGGCCAATGATGCTAATGATCATGCTGAGGCCACATTTCCTATTCAACTGAATGATAACTTGGATGTTGCGAGACCTCTTGATGATGAAGATGATGAGGGAACCGATGAAGACCCTGGCAAAGGTGTTGCGGAAGAACCTGTTGTGGATATTCCAGTTATTGTCATACCCGTTGAAGATGTTCCTGAAGATCCAGCAGAAGCTGCCGAGGAGCGAGTTGTTGATATTCCAGGAGCAGAACATCAAGGAAATGAAGATGGAAATAATATAGAAGCTGAGAATCCAGAAGAGATGATTGCCAATCAAGAAGGAGTACCAGATGGAAATCCAGCACAAATCAGGCCTGCGTGGCTTCGTGCTCATCCCCCAGAAGGAATTCTTGGAAATGTTATTGATACATTATTAACAAGGCAAGGGAATGCCAATGCCATGTTAGCTTGCTACATATCTAATGAAGAACCCAAGAAAGTTGAAGAAGCACTGCTAGATGCGGATTGGGTGAATGCCATGCAAGAGGAGCTTGCAGAGTTCACACGAAACAATGTGTGGGAATTAGTAGACAGACCAGAGCACCAGAGTGTCATAGGCACTAAATGGGTTTTCAAAAACAAGAAGGATGAATCAGGCTTTGTAGTCAGGAACAAGGCACGTCTTGTGGCCAAAGGATATAGACAATGTGAGGGCATAGATTATGATGAAACCTTTGCCCCAGTAGCAAGACTAGAGGCAATTCGTCTATTTCTGGCATATGCTGCGTATCATGAGTTTGATGTGATGCAGATGGACGTGAAGAGTGCCTTTCTTAATGGGGAGCTCAAGGAGGAAGTCTATGTCGAGCAACCTCCGGGATTTGAGCAAGGCAATCAAGTTTACAGGCTCAAGAAGGCACTGTATGGTCTGAAGCAAGCACCAAGAGCCTGGTATGGAACTTTGTCTAAGTTCTTGCTGTCAAATGGATTTCAGAAAGGGAGGATAGATCAAACTCTCTTTCGTATTAAGGATGGATACAGTATTCTGCTAGTTCAGATATATGTTGATGATATAATTTTCGGGTTAAAGAACCAAGATCTATGTGATAGGTTCTCCGATCTCATGACTAGCAACTTTCAGATGAGCATGATGGGAAAAATGTCTTATTTCCTTGGATTGCAAGTTCAACAGTCCAAAGAGGGAATTTTCATTCACTAGAAGAAGTATACTCGTGATCTTATTGCAAAGTATTGTCCAGAGAAGACTAAGTGCCTACGAATTCCTATTAGCACAACATGCCTTGCTGCTCTTGAGAAAGAAGGAGAAGATATGAATCCTACTCTATATCGAGGAATCATAGGGTCACTGCTATACCTCACTGCTAGCAGACCTGATATCTCCTTTGATGTCGGTTTATGCGCAAGATATCAAGCCAATCCTAAGAAGACACACTTTGATACTGCTAAGAGGATTGTTCGTTATTTGAAGTGCACGGAGGGGCTAGGAATCTGGTATCCAAGAGCTGATAGCCTTTCATTAAGTGGATACTCGGATTCAGACTTCGGAGGATTCAAGATTGACCGGAAGAGCACCAGTGGCACGTGTCAATTTCTGGGACACAAGCTCATAAGCTGGTTTAGCAAGAAGCAGCACTCTGTTGCCACATCAACCACAGAAGCAGAGTATGTGGCTGCTGCTAGCTGTTGTTCACAGATTCTCTGGATAAGACAACAATTGCAGGATTATGGAATTGCTCCTGAATGTGTGCCAATATATTGCGACAACAATAGTGCCATGTGCATTACAAAGAATCCTGTTCATCACTCCAGAACAAAGCACATCGATATCCGTCACTACTTCATTCGAGATCATCAGGAGAAGAAGGACATTGATGTCAAGTATATATGCACTGAAGATCAAATTGCGGATATCTTTACTAAACCTCTCCCAGAGTCAAGATTTAAGGAGTTATGCATTAAATTGGGTCTTATGGAGTTAGACGAAACCTTGGATGAATGAAATCTTGTTTTCATTCGTTCTGGATTTCTTGAAGACTTAATATATGCAGATGCTAAGAAGTCTGGGATTGATCTGCTGAATATGTTGCTTAATCTGCTGAATTAACTTATTGAAAGAATACGAGCGTAAATCACGTTTGAAGTCCTATCGCTGCTGAAGAACGACTCAGCAGAGTATTCTTATATTCTCAGCAGAGTGTCCACCTCATCCTTTCCCAGCAGAGTACCTAACTCATCTTTTCCCAGCAGAATTATTGATTATTTCCAGCAGAGTTCTTAATTGTATCTAGCAGAGTATTAACTTGTCTCAGCAAATGATTTGATTAATCTCTTTAGATGAGTTATACTTAAATGTCTTTCATACTCGAGCGTGCTGAATGTTTTTTAATTGAAATTATTGAGATGAAGAAACAGAGGGATAATCAAGCATAAATTTCATTACTATTAGAAGAAGGATGAACTATTCATCTTGCACCAGATACAGAGGGGAGAGAGGAGGAGGAGATTAGAGTAAGGAGAGGGTGGTACATATCAACTTCAAAAAAAAACTACTTCAGTTCGTCAACAGAGGGTGGAGTCAGCAGAGGGTGGCATCATGGAGTGGAAGGGCGCACCGGGTAGAAGTCGAAGCAACCAAGGGATGAAAGGCCAGAAGCCAGTTCAGGAAAACTTTGCTCAAGCAGCCAACTAAGCTGCATCCCATTGGTCAGATCCACCTTGGGCCAGTGATCAACGACCGTCTTCACCTCTTCGAAGACCAGGCCAGCCCAGTCAGCGCCTTGCCATCCATCATCCACAACCATCATCGCATGCCAGGATTGCTTGGAGATGGTATACTCATCATCAGCGTACATCCCATTCACCATATGCTTGACGACCTGGTGAATGACTCGGTACTCTGGACGAAGACTCAAAGGGGATATCTCTGAAAAAAACCTGCACCTAGGCCCTCGCCTCCAACGCTTCCAAGCAGCATACTCCGGGGCCACATCGCCGGTTCGGTAGTCGGAGACTGAGTGAGCACCTCTGGGTAACTCAAAGTCCCTAGCAAAAGAGTCTATTGTCCACCTCACCATACGGTTGTTCAGCACACCGTAGATGGCCTCGCCCTCAACCCGAGCTTGACGGAAGAACTTCTGAAGAACCTCATCATGAAAGTGATGCGGCATCACAGTCACGTACTTATGGATCTTGGCCGCGATCAATTTCTCCATCACAACGTTAGCAACCCTAGGATCATCCACATAGAATTCGCGGAGACCAGCCTCGCTGAACACCTCATTCCTTTTGACATATAAAATCCTAGAAGGGGAATAAGGAGCACAGGGGTAGGATTAGGGAGAGTAAGGAGGTTCATGAGCCGCAGGACTCGAAGAAGATGAAGACATTTTTTTTTATTAAGTGTTGAAGAAGAAGGTTTTGGTAGTAATATGTGATCATGAAGAGTCTATTTATAGACGGGAGATCACTCGAGCATTGATGAAGATTTGGTTCATCGAGAAAGAGGAGTGATGATTCACTGCCCTTGGGACTCCAATCGTCGCCAGCAGTAGAGGAGTTGTGACGGTACAGAAGGGTCACTCAGTTCAGCAGTGACATCTACCCATCTAATCGAGCGTATGGCTCGAGGGTCATAATGACTTCTCTATGGTGTAGTGATCTGCTACAACCTAACACCGATTTCCATATATTATCACTTATTTGAGAATCATCTGTACCCTTAGTCGCTTTTATGATCTGCGGAGATCATACTATTTTGCTGTTTCGAATATGTTGTGACAATTACACATCTGTCTCAACACATTCAAAGGGGGGAGTATAAGTGCATTAATCGGAGCATATACATTTAAAGCTTGAAGACGGTTACAGACGGTTATATCCAGTTAGAAGAAGCCAAACCAGTTGTCGTACAATTTTCAAAGGAAGAGAATATTATGAAGAATTATTTGCTCATGAAGAATTATTTGCTCAAGGAATTTTGGCCGAATTTTGGCCCAGCACCAAAACTTAATTATATTTGGGCCAGAAGAGAAAGTATATTAGTTATACTTGGGCCAGCAGAGAAAGTATTGTATTTGTATTTGGGCCAGAGGAGATATTAACCTAATTCGCAATTGAGGTCTGAGACAAAGGAAGAGCATTTAATGTGCTCAGTTGGATACAACGAATCAGGATGTGACACATCATTTTGACGACTAGAAAGTGAGAGTGTGGACTGCCACACGACACAAAAATTCCGTTCAGCCGTCGATCTTATTTAAGGAAGATTGAACCCCATCCATCCGATGTTTCATTCTTTTTGTCTCTTATATCTTGACCCGCACTTATCAAAAATTCAAATCCCTAACCTTCCGAGAAAGTTGTCATCTCTCTTATTTTACAACACCCTTTCAAAACCCTTCATCCTAACTAAAATTCCCAACCATGGCTTCGAATCAAAATTCTCCAACTTCTCAAAATCAGGAGTCAAGCCATTCTCTGAACACAGAATCATCGTCATCAGAAAACCCAGAAACACTCCAACTTCAACAACCCACATTTATCTATCCAACCATTGCGAGTTCACCCCTGCATGTACGACCTGCACCCGGTTTTACTGGGATTGTGAAGAAGGAAGATATTGATGAGTCCATTCCCTACGACAAATTAGTGACTCTGGCTAGACAAAAGAAATTGTCCGATCACTCGGCGGAGCAGAGACGAGTGGCACAGATCATGAAAGAAAGAATCCTATACATGCCCCTCGCCATCAAACATTTTCCCAAATGGATCTTGGATCATCTTGATTCCGAGTTACTGGTAAAATATCTCTCCGCTGAACCTGATCAATTTCATCCGCATATGGTTTCTGAATTTTATGCTAGAGCTGTCATGAGTAATGATCAGAAGTCGTTTAAGACGAGTGTCTATGGGAACATTGTGGAAGTAAACGCTGAGTTGCTGTCTAGAACCTTCGGACTTAGAAATTATGGAGCCAAGATTTCTCAATACAAAGTGAATGATGTTGCTGAAATGGAAAGGCGTTGGAACCGTTGGAAGAAGTCAGGCGAGAAAGGGGAAGCAAGTACGTTTAAGGTTGCTACTCCTATCAACACATTGTCAGAGGAATACAAACTGCTTGCAGAGATAGTGATAAAGATTCTCCAGTGCGATGCTGGCTCTTATTCGGAGCTCTCTGTTAAGAATTATGCCGTGATGATGGCATTGAACGACAATATTAAAGGAAATCGGGTCGAATTCATATTTGAGCGGTGGGCCGAGCATGCAAGGAAGAATGCTCATATGGAGGTAGATGGAACATTCTCTTCGAATGTGAACTTTGGGTTGAAAATTAGTAAGTACTTGGAGATGCTGCTCACTAACAAAGGGGTTGATCGAGGTGTCAGTACTCTGTCGACTGATTACATGCCGGTAACAAGGAAAGAACCTAAGCCGGTCAATACTAGAAATCCTCAAAAGTTGAAAGGGAAATCCAATGTTGACAAGGATAAGCCAACCTCTCCTGAGGAACCTGATGAAGCGAGTCTAGCAGTCCAGATACTCCAACCCTCCATTCCGATGACTGAAGAAGAAATAGCATTGCTGAGAACGAATGATGAAACAGAGCATTGTTTTAAAAATCTTGAAGAAATCGAGAAGTTAGGAAACCTTCCTGTGGAGCAGATTAATGAGATCATGACCGAAAAAGAAGCCGAACAACATCCATTAGTTATTGGGGATACTGCTCTAGAAATTCCAACAAAGAAGAGGTCAAGTATCACTTCCCCTGAGAAGCAAGCAAGAAAGAAGACAAGGAGGAAATTGGTCCTAGCATCGGATAAGGAGGAATCCGAGGCTACTGAGAAGGGAAAGAAGTCTGCTGAAGATAGAGCAGAGAAGAAGAATACAAATGATGACCATACTCCATTGTCTTCCAGATGCTTAAAGGAGCGTTTGCAAGGAATCAGAACAACCAAGAGAAAGAGAAATGCTCAGCAAAAAGAGCTTGAAAAGAAACAGTTCAAGAAGATGAGAGAGCAAATGATATTTGATGTTCATGATCAGGAGTTTGAGAAAGTAAGGCAAGCTCATGAAAAACATGTTGGTAAAAAGAAGTCTAGAAAATCTTCGAAGGATTCTGCTGAAGAAGTAAACGTTGCTGAAAAGCCTATGGATGAAGCTAGCATAGCAGAGGAGGGTAGCAGAGAAGATGAGGCTAGCATAGTGGTCAAGACTAGCAGAGCAGAAGAGATTAGCAGAGTAGATGAGATGTCAGCAGAACAAGTGGAGCAATCAAAGGCAGTAGAGAATACTGCAGATGGTGATACAATTCCAGCAGAGGACAAGGAAACAGCAGAGCCCTCAGCAGATATGACTTTGAAGAATGCAAATGAAGATCCTGCTACTGAACTTCATCGATTAGCAGAGGAAGCTGCGAAGAAAGGGAAGATGAAAGCTCAATCAGAAGAGGAGCCAACTCTCAATCCCTCATCTGATAAGAAGATAGTTGCTGATGAAGAAGAAATATCTAATGAATAATTTACAAGACTGCTGGAATCCGGAGCCTTTGATGAGACTCACTATACACATTCCAATCAGTCCAGCCATCCTGCAGGAGAACCTGAAAATTTCATTCCATCAGATTGCAGAAAAGATGGAGCAGGTTCGAGTGGAGCTCGAAGTGCTGAAGAACAAGTTGTCTCAATAATCGATCCTGATACAACTGAAAAGAACCCAGAACATAGCATGTTAGCTGATCAACCGGGGAAGACAGTTCCAGCAGATCATCCGAAGAAAACACATTTTGATGATCAATCTGCTACAGTCCTCTCAAGTGACAATCCAATAGAGGAACAACCAGATACTGAGACACTCCAGGAACCACCATTCGTTGGAGGGCATGATTCTCCCCGCACTGAACCTGAATCCTCCTGCATTTCTGAATCTGGTTCTGATGGAGAATCTGAAGAAATATTCAATGCCAAATGCTTGAGAAAAGTACCATCTGGATCGGATATTACTCTTCGAGTGCCTCTCAATGGACTACCAGGACCTCGTTATCAGCTACGAAGAATTGGTCAATGGTGTACAAAGGTCTATCCTGAAGAATTGCCCAATTCTGATCTGGCACCTATGGTCGAGGAAATAGAATTGTTTGTTCAAACCGAATTGGAAAGAGCCATTGAAGATTTATTCCACACTGAGTTGGATGAATCAACCCCAGAAGGACTTTTGATAGCAGAGGAATTTCGCCGCTGGAAAAAGTTTGATTATATCATGCATCAACTATGCTTCAAATAGAGAATGTTGATTATCGCAGCAAAGGGTTTAAACTTTTGGAGGCGCGAGGAACGATGGTGTTTCGACTGGATTGATCAAGTTCCAGGAATGAAACAGTTCTCGGATAAACAAGTGATGTGCAGACTTCAAGCCATCCGAGAACACCGGTCTCTCATACAGACTGCAAGTTTACCAAAGTCCACCTTTGTACCTGATGGGTACTCTGATGCCAGAGTTGAGTTGTCCAAACGTCGGGCAAGAGCTGCTGTAGATTACAGAAAACGCCAATTGGAGTATGAAGTCCAGCAAACAGAGAGATTCAAGGCTCGGATAGCAGCAAAGGCTACTGAACGTGCAGCCCTTGAGATTGATTACAAAGATATGCAGTTGGCCAAATTCCTGGATGTTGATATTCAGAAAATAGTTATGGATGCTCAGGAAGCAGAGGCTCGAATTGCTCAGGAGAATGCACAAATTCAGGAGGCTGCTCATCAGATAGTAAATGAGGAAGCCTTTTATCAGGCAAATGTTGATGCGATTGCTACTCAAGTTCCGCAAACACCTATTCCAACAAGCCAAGAACTCATTGCAACCACATCCTTCAATGCAATTCCAATAACCTCTCTGCAGATGCCCTTTCCAATGAATGCCGATATGGCTGGAGCCTTTACCTCTTATTTGCAAGTAACCATTGATGAGAAGGTGGCGGAAGCAACCACCCACTTGAGAAGAGAAATTGATGAGGTACGGGGAAATGTATCCTTTGTACGATCGGAAGTTGCTGAAAATAAATTGTTTGTCTCTGAGAATAGGATAGGCCTGGAGGTCGTTCAAAAGGAATTAGCCGAAACCAAGACAACCTTAATGGGGACCGTGGTGGCGTATGGTACCAACTTTTTGGTTGCAATCAAAGAGGGGGAAGAAAGAAGAAAG
The DNA here is from genome assembly GCA_026898455.1 of Plectranthus barbatus. Classification (NCBI taxonomy): domain Eukaryota; kingdom Viridiplantae; phylum Streptophyta; class Magnoliopsida; order Lamiales; family Lamiaceae; genus Plectranthus; species Plectranthus barbatus. The sequence continues at coordinate 127,465 of JAPKLW010001763.1, read as the reverse complement.
GCTGACCATGAACGAAGAAGAAAGGAAGATGAGGAGCTAGCTGCAGCTAAGGAGGAGATAAGGCGAAAGGAGGAAGCAGTCAAAGAAGAGCTGAGAAGGAAAGAACAAGAACTTCAAATGCAGAAGATTGCAATGGAGCAGGAGAAGCTGGCCAAACGACTGGAGCGTGAGGCTGCTGATAGAGAAACAGGAGCCAATCTTCTTGAGAATTTCATGAAGTTCACCATGGAGACACTTGCTGATATCCAGAAGGGCAACTCATCGAATCCAACAGACAGCGAGAAGGACAAGCATGCAGACAAGCCAGCACCTGACTCATAGACGATAAGGTCCAATCATTATTTTTTTGCTTTCTGAGTCCAATTTGTACTTGAAACTGCTATATCATCTATAAAATTGGATCAGACTTAGACAAATTCTCCTTGTCCACCTCTGATTTTTATTAGTGTGTTCTAGTTGATTTACACTCCTCGTGTATTCAACAAACTTGCATGTGGATATGGAGATTATGTTTTGGTTGGTGAATGTTTGCTAAGTTTTATGGGTGCTAGAATTCCTAGCATATTACCTTTGTGCAACATTCACTTATGTTTAATCGAGAAATATTTCCCAGCACTTGTTGAGGGGGAATTTTATTAAAACTATTTTTTTGCTTGAACCTAGTTGGAAAAACTCTGTGTTAGATTGATAAGATAGCATAGTTTTGTAAAATACAGACACTCTTCCACTTATGGTCAGCAAATGATAGTAAGCTTTGATCGCACCAAAAAGGGGGAAATTGTTGGGAAATTATTCCTAAAATCTCCCTTAGGATTTATTTTTAAAAGGTTTTGATGGATCAAAACTTAGTAGTTGGTCGATCATTTGCTGAAATCTAAATAGTCTAGCATACTCTGTAAAGTCCTGTATAGGTTTTATATTGAGTTGTAATAGACTAGTATGCTAGAAGAATTCCTAGCAGTCACGGATTAGATGATGTTTGCTAAAAGACATTGAACAGCAGAATGCTAAGATATTAGCATTCATCAACAACCAGCAAACTGCTAAGAGAAGCGAGCAAACAAAGGATAAAAGAGTTGTGTATCAACAAGAGCCTTCAGCTGCTAAACAAAGGATCCTAGCAGAGCAATATACAGGATGCTGAAGTCTCACTGTCGTTCTGACAAAAAGCTCACACAAAGGACGAGACTTTCCCGAACTAGTTAGGAAAGTACAAGTCAAAGATAAAAGCGACTGTCACAGACCAAACACTCTCGGATCAAGGAGCCGTTGAGTCTAACAGATATGGAGATTCGAAGTTTGAATCTCCATCTATAAAAGGCAGGTCCGAAAGTGGAGAAAACTACTGCTTCCATCACTACCGACATTCGCAATCTACACAAGTGTGAGATTCCCTTGACAAAGCGAACAAGTGAAAAATAGTCAGTTGAGAGCTCGTGATAAAAGTGCATTCAAAGCCCTCAACAACCTAGAGTGTCTTTTCATTGAATATCTGACACTTATCCTTGAAGATTCTTGAACTTCTATTAAGAATCTTCAATCATTGGGATAACTTCCTTCCTAGGAAGATCCA
>JAPKLW010001763.1:62395-117582 GCA_026898455.1 Plectranthus barbatus | reverse complement strand
CTTGAATTCGCCTTTCAACTGGACTACTCTCTTGCCCTTTTTGCCTTTTTGATTCTTTCGTATATTGTGTATCTGATCTGAGAGTGAGTCGTTCCTGCATCATCATTTGACTTCCCTTTTATAGTTATGATCTTGAAGTCTGGGTCGATAGATCCGTTTAGACACAACGGATCTTTCTCCTTAAATGCGGGTGGCTAATTATTGATTATTCTTCTTTCTGACAGACTTTTCCGTCCTACTTCTGACATGGCTAATTGTCGCGCATTGGTCAGAGTGGCGGTGTAGCAGTCCTCTAGTTTGCTTTGCTGAGTTTCTGCTAGTACGAGATGCTGGGTCTTTTTCAGCATGCTTTGTCTGCTGCTCCAATTTGATCTGCTAGCATCTTCAGCGGTCAAGGATGCGTTTGTCGAATGCTTTGAGTGTTGATCTTCTTAGCATTCTTAATACGCATAACCTTCAGCATTTGTTCAATGTTTGCTGAGATATTTCAAAAGGCCTATTCTATTACAACACGATGTTTTAACCTATACAGGACATTACATCGGATACTAAGCTATGCTAAGGTTCAGCAATGATCGACCGTTTACTAAGGTTTGATCCAACAAAACCTTTTACAATTTGAACCTAAGGGTAAATTACAAATATTTTCCCAACAATTTCCCCCTTTTTGGTGCGATCAAAGCTTGTTAAGGATTGCTGAGACTTAGCTTAGTGTAAAATGAAACTAAATTGTATGCAAGGCATTCAGCAAACATTAAATATCTTTCGTTGAGTATACAGAAAGTGTATATCAACTTTGTTCATACTTGAATCAGAATTCAGAGAAAAATTGAAGAAAAATATCAGAGCAAGGGTTCAGAGAATGACCTTAATTCTGAGCATCTGGTGGAGGTTTTGGCTTTTCAAGAGATTCAACTTTCTTCATTGTCATAGCCATTAGTTTCTCCATCTGTTCAATTCATGCCCGTTGTTCCTCTCTTTGTTGTTCTACTAACTTCATTCTTTGTTCCATCATTATTCTTTCGAATACTTTTTCTTTCAACCCTATCTCGGCTTCCTCTGCTTTTATTCTTGCTTGTTCAGCAATCCTTCTTTCTTTCCCCTCTTTGAGAGCATCCAAAACAGAGGCGGTGAAAGACTTGTGAGCGTCAAGATTGTTGTGGAGAGTCACCACATTTGATTGTACCGTAGACACGGTGTCTTCGAAGTTTGTGATCTTGGTAGTGACATGTCCGACTTGATGCTGAACTTCTGAGATAGAGGTTTTTACACCAGAGATTGCTCCGCGTACATCAGCAACTTCTTTCAGGACTCCTTCATTGAATCTGGCTTGCCGGATATCGCATTGATGCAGGGCGTCATTAAGAATGTTGACAAGATATTGGAAGCTTACTTGCACTGGTTCTGCTTCAATGGGTTTGTCTGAGAGAACTATTTCAGTACTGCCTGCTACTGCAGTGGCTTCACCATCTTCGCGTTCCACTGTACCAGTTTCAGAAATCTGTGTCGCGGTGTCAACACTTTGTGTGGCAATATCAAGAACGACGTTGGTGGCTACTTCCAAGGACTCACTCATTGTATCCGGTTCCAGAGTTGAACCAGAACCTTGGGGGTCAGATATAAAAGATGAAGTTGCATTCCTTGTAAATCCTTTCTGAAAGTTGATAATTTTGAGGTAGTCTTGACGTCTGGCTTCCTTCTCTTTTTCTTCTTCGATTGCGGCTAGTTCAAGATTCCTAATCCAAACTTTCTCCTCATAAGCGACTTTCCATTTCCGATAAGCACTTATTGCAACCCTTTTTCGTGTGGTTAGCGCCATGTGTGCCAAGGACTTCTTATCTGGCGCAAACTGTGATTTTGGCAGGGACTCTGATGGAAGAAACTTCATGTGAGCTCGGATGGCTTCCAATCGGGCATGGACTTGTTGATCAATATACTGTCTTGTGCACGAAGGTTGGTCCATCCACTCATTTGCCCATAGTTCTTCAGAACGCCAGAAGTTAAGACCTTTTCTAGCAATAATAATCATCCTTTCTTCAAAGCAGAGTTCATGCATGCTGTAGTCATAAATCTTCCATCGTCGAAGTTAACTACCAAGCACTCTTCCTTCCTCTGTTTCTTCATTAATCACACCAAAAAAGACACCTGTGATGTCCCTATTTACTTCTTGCTCGACAAAGGCTAAGATCTCTTCACTCCAATCTTTGAGATCAACGTTTATATCTTCGTTATCTGAGACAGCAGCACACCATTGTAATATATGGCGTGAGCGAAATAGTTTACCAGGTAAACCATTAAAAGGTATCCTCAGTTGTTCTGTTTGTAGAGTAGGGTATTTTTGAAGGATTTTGGCGTTAAATACTTCGGCAGATTCTAATGAACAGGTGGAGTTATCCAGACGTCCAGCAAAGAAGACATTGAGATCCATTGAATCTTCTGATTTGTCTATGCTATCAGCATCAACCATTGTTTCCTCAGCAACATGGACGTCCTCAGCAGTGTTTACCGTGGCTTCATTGGTTGCAATTGATTCATCAATGACTGGTTTCACCGGGTTATCAACTGCAGTAGAGGTGTTCTCTGTATCTTCAATAGTGTCTTCCATCAGGATTTCAACCATTGAGGATTCTTCGCCATCTGTTTGATCCATGGTTTCACTTGGCAGTTCCTTAGCAGCTCCAATAGTGTTCTCGAGATCGGAGGATTCTTTGGCAGTGGCGGTTCCAGATCCAGAATTCTTAGTTGTTTCTTGAGCGACCAACTCTGCAGTAGACAAGTTTGTACCTGTGCTTTCGCTAGACATCGCTGATGTCCCGACATCTTTATTAGCGGTCTCTGTCTCTTCTGAGCTACTATCCTGAAGGGATGTAGCAATTGGCTCGCGAAAATGAACTGATTTGCCTTTGGAATGTTCTGTAGCTTCAAATGCGCCAGATTGAATTAGCATTTCCAACTCTTTGTCGGCCATACCATCTGTGGCAGTTATAGTCTTCGAAGGATTATCCAAAGTTTTGTCGGTCAGAGCAGAGTCAATCTTTGTCTTCCCTTTCTTTGCTGCTCTGCTTGAATCCTCAGCAGTTTCTTTATCGGGTGTGAGATCAGATTCTCCGTTTGACTTATCCGTTCTAGATGTGATCTCTTTATTCTTTCGAAGTTTAGATCCCTTCCTTCGAATGTGATTCTATCCTTCTCTTTTTGAAATGCCTTTAGCTCCTGTGCCCTTTTCTTTTCATCACGCTTTCGTTTAGTCTCTCGGATACCTCACAAGCATTCTTCATGACTTTTGGATGATAGGGGAGAGTCTGGCACTTTCGGGGTTGGGATAGTGTTTAATTCAGCAACTTTGCGTAGATGTTGATGACCAGACTTTCTGGTGGGAGCAGTACCCTGTTGTTGTTCGGAAGACATAGGAACAGCAAGTTGACCAATTACAAGTGGCTGTTGAGGAGCGGCCTTTTGGTTCATGATTTCCTCAATCTATTCGGTTGGTATATCTCCAAGAGCGACAATATCATCAAGCTGCTTGAAACAATGCTCTGTTTCAGCGTTCTGAGTTAATGTAGCTATCTCCTCGGCAGATATAGGCGTTGCTATCGGCAGTACTTGTTCACCCAGAGATCGCTCGTCTACTTCCTCATCTGAAGTGGGTTTGTCCGCATCCACATTAGATTTACCGGTTAGCCTTCTCGGTTTCTTGTAATCAAGTGGGTTGGACGCTTTCCGCGTGACTGGAATAAAATCAGTGGCGGCCAGTTGTATTCCTTGATCGATTTTTGTTGAATGCATTACCAATTCCAGAAACTTGCTTATTTTCAGTCCGAAATTGACATTTGAGGAAAATGTTCCATCCACAGATATGTGATCGTTCTTCCTGGCATGTTCTGCCCATCGTTCGAAGAAGAATTCAGCCCAATTTCCTTTCACTTTGTCTGTGAGAGCCATCATTACTACATATTTCTTAGCAGAAAGTTCAGAGTGTGATCCGGCGTCGCATTGGAACATTTTGATTACCAATTCGGTTAGAAGTTTATATTCATCCTGTAAGGAATTGATGGATGTGGCAGGTTTGAAGGTGATCACATGGCCTTTCTTATCCTTCAATACTCCAGGCTTCTTCCAAGTATTCCAACGTCTTTCCATCTCATCATAATCAGTTACTTTATACTGAGATATACGTTCCCCCTTATTCTGAAGGCGAAAAGTTTTAGCAAGAATCTCGGCACTAACTTCAATGATACTTCCATAAACACAAGTTTTAAAGGATTTCCCATCTTTACTTATCACTGCTCTGGCATAAAATTCAGAAACCATATGCGGATGAAAATGCATGGGTTCAGCAGATAAGTAATGAGTTACCTGTTCACTTTCGAGTATATCCATTATCCAGTCCGGAAAATGTTCAGCAGCGAGACGGTTGTACAAGATTCTATCTTTCTGAATTTGAGCCAGACGCCTCTGTTCCTTTGAGCGGCCAGCTAGGGATTTCTTCTTGGACATCATCACAAGTTGACCATAAGAGATAGAGTCATCAACGTCTTCCTTCTTTAGGATCCCAGTGAACCCTGGTGCATGTCGCATATGTAAGGGTTCGTCAGAATTTGGTGGAAAATTTAATGGGCGCGGTTCATTGGACTCAAGGAGATGATCTGGACTTGTAGATTTCTGGGACGATGAGGCAGGGAGATCTGTGGCCATGTTCGTGAGAGTATCTTTGGAAAAATTTCTATGGAAATTTTGATTTGGGAGATTCTGATTTCAGGATGATGAGAAGAAAGTGTACAGTGATCAGAGCGAAGGTAGGGTTAATTTGAATGTGAGATCTAACGGTTGAGGGAAAGTCTGCAAAGTGCTAGATCGATGGCTCAGAATAAATGCGTCTTTCCATATGGCTTCCCATGCTTCGATACACACTCAAGTGTTTCTAACGTGGCATCTCCTCAGTTGATGCCGCCGTTTGCAAACATTAATTTCGCCTGATCGGGTCCCATCAAGTTTGAATTTTTGAGTCATCCCGCCTCGATTTTGGGATAAGTTATTGCTTAGCCTCCATTCAAGGATGCTGATAGAGGATGATTGTCTTTAGCATTCTGTTTTTTAGCAACTCTCGAAGATCTGCTGAGTCAAGGAGGTATTGAAATAAAAGGTGATGATGCGATCCATACATCTCAACTTCTTGTCATAAATGAGAAACCCCCTTTAAATACCGTAGTTGAGGGTTATCCATACATCTCAACTTCTCTTCTTTCCTGATTTACTCTCTTAATCTTTCCTTATTCCAGAAACTTGAGTCCTTCTCTTCAATCATGGAATCTCCTCCTCGAGTCATAGAAATTTGACGTAACCTTATCCTTGATGAGCCGGGTTTGGATAGGTACTATATTGAAGAGTGTGATGTGGCCGTGAAGGTCATATCTACGATGCAGTGGGGGGGTCTGTCTCATTTTCTGGGTGCTACTCCTCATCGCTTCCAGGAGGAAGTATTGCGTGATTTCCTCAGTGAGTGTCATGTTGTTCCGGGGTCAATCTTTGGGTCGTTTCACAACAAGCTTGTTCACTGGACCCCTGACACTTTTGCGATTGACTTCGGCCTTCCTCGAGGTCCGTTGTCTGTCGAGGACTATCTTTCGAAAGAGGTGGCTCCCGAATGGTTGGCATGGGAGAAGTGGCGTCATTCCTCTCGTTTTGAATTCAGCCCTGACATCCCTGCTTCGGGTCTCAGTACCTCGTATTGGGTCCTATTCCGCATTGCCCATGAGATCCTTCTTGGGGAGGAGCCCTATGATCTCTGTTTCTCAAGGCTTGTCTGGCAGACGATGATGGCCATGGATGACGCTGCTTCCGTGGACTGGGCCGGGTACGTCTTCAAAAATATCTGGGAGGCTGTCAAGCTTCATCCGTTCGTGACTCTGCGGAATGGGATGCAGCTCAGCTGGTTGATGGAGAAGTATTTTCCAGAGATCGCTGACGGTCCATCCAACCTTCAGGGTGCTGATTTCTATCCCTACAAGCCAGTGTCACCTCTCTAGATGAACTTCGTGGTAGCTTTGTATGACCTTTTGTATGTTGGCCGAAGGTGCCTTTATTTCTTTTGTAATGTTGACATGGTCCTTTGACTTGAATGAATGAATATGTTCTTCTGTTGATGTTTGTTCTCCAAGATAGAGTATAGATGCCATCTGCATTCTTCATAACGTGCTGAGCAGAATCAATTTATCTCCTAAGCATATATATGAGCATATCCGTAGGAAGTATGGAAGTAGCATAGGAATTCCCAAGAAATCCAGAAAGAATGAGAGTGAAATCTCATTCATCCATAGCAATATCTAATTCCATCGTACCCAATTTGATGCATAATTCTTTGAATCTAACCTGTGCAAGGGGTTTTGTGAAGATATCTGCTATTTGATCCTCCGTACATATTCGTTGAATGTCAATATCCTTCTTTTCTTGATGATCACGAATAAAGTGATGTCGGATGTCAATGTGTTTTGTCCTGGAATGATGTACTGGATTCTTTGTGATGCACATAGCACTATTGTTGTCACAATAGAATGGTATGCATTCAGGGGATATGTCATAGTCTTGGAGTTGTTGACGAATCCACAGGATTTGTTGACAGCAACTAGCAGCTGCTACATACTCTGCATCGGTGGTTGAGGTTGCTACCGAGTGTTGCTTTTTGCTGAACCAGCTGATCAATTTGTGACCAAGGAATTGACACGTACCACTGGTGCTTTTCCTGTCGATTTTGCATCCTCCAAAGTCTGAGTCTGAATATCCACTAAGAGCTAGACTGTCGGCTCTTGGATACAAGATTCCTAACCCTTCAGTGCCTTTAAGTAGCGAATGATCCTTTTTGTTGTATCAAGATGTATCTTGTTTGGTTGAGATTGATATCTAGCACAGAGTCCCACAGCATATGATATGTCGGGTCTGCTGGCATTGAGGTATAGCAGAGATCCGATGATTCCTCGATATAATGTAGGATAGACTGCATCTCCTTCTTTTTCAAGATCCGCTAGACACGCATTGCTGATGGGAATCCTTAAGCTTTTGGATTTCTCTGGACAATATTTAGCAATGAGATCTCGTGTATATTTCTTTTGATTAATGAATATCCCTTCACCTGATTGGTGAACTTGAAGTCCGAGAAAATAGGATATTCTTCCTATCATGCTCATTTGAAAGTTGCTCATCATTAGCTTCGAGAATTTGACAAAGAGAGCTTGATTCTTTGAGCCAAAGATAATGTCATCAACATAGATCTGTACGAGTAGAATGCTTCCTTTGTCCTTAATTCGGAAGAGTGTTTGATCAATCCTTCCCTTTTTGAACCCATTGTCGAGCAGAAACTTAGACAGAGTTCCATACCAAGCTCGAGGTGCTTGTTTTAGTCTGTACAAGGCTTTTCTTAGTTTGTAGACCTGATTTCCATTTGTAAAGCCTGGAGGTTGCTCAACATAGACTTCTTCCTTGAGTTCTCCATTCAGGAATGCACTTTTGACATCCATTTGCATGACCGAGAATTCATGATGCGCTGCATAGGCGAGAAATAGTCTGATTGCTTCCAGTATTGCTACTGGCGCAAATGTCTCATCGTAGTCGATACCTTCACATTGTTTGTATCCTTTGGCTACAAGACGTGCTTTATTTCTTACTACCAAGCCTGATTCATTCTTCTTGTTCTTGAATACCCATTTGATGCCTATGACATTTTGATGTTTTGGTCTATCCACCAGATCCCATACGTGGTTGCGAGAAAATTCAGCAAGCTCCTCTTGCATAGCGTTTATCTAGTCTGGATCACGTAGTGCCTCCTCAACTTTAGTTGGTTCTTCACTTGATAGATAGCACGAAAACATTGTAGATCCCTGTCTGGTTAAGATTGGATCATTGATATCTCCAAGAACATCGTCTAGTGGGTGTGCGAGCAGCCATGCTGGTCTGATTGGTTCTTCAGCAGTTCTTCCTCTTCTAGGATAATTCGTCTGTTCTGTATTGACCACTTCATGCTCAACATCTTGTAAGATAGGATTTTGACCTTCAAGAGGAGGTTTTTCTTCAGCATCCCGTCCTTCGGCGGTAGGAATACCGTGATTCGGATCTCCTCTTCCAGTGGAGTCTTCAGCATTAGATGACTCAGCATCTAATATCTCAGCAACTGGTAGTTCAGCAACCGGTAATTCAGCAACCGGTATCTCAGCATCTCCTTTGCCAAAATCTTCAGCAGCATTATCTTCCTCAGCGACATGGATAGGACTAGAGTTTTCCTCGTCTGAATCATCTAGCGAAATAAAGATATCCTTTTGAAGGTTGGCCTCAGCACGAACGTTAGCATCACTGGCCTCGTTTCCTGGCTTTGTCCGATCAGGATTACATTCATTCATAGACTTAGTCGAGTCAAATCGTAGGTGTTTATGACAATTCAAGATCGATTGACTACGGACATCATTAGTCTCATGAATGTTATCCTTTGTCTCAATCGCAGCTCTGCGCACTAAAGTAGATTCAACAAAAATAACATTGCATGTTATTTCCACAATCCCGGTAGTCTTATTTAACACTCTATATCCTTTGTGGGTGGGGTGACCATATCCGAGAAGTACGCCCTCATCCGACTTAGGTGAAAAAGTGTTAAGTTTTGACTTTCCGTTGTTATGGATAAAACATGTTGCACCAAAAGCACGTAGATAATCTAAATTAGGCTTACGACCGTTATAAACTTCATAGGGAGTTTTGTTGAATCGGCCGTTGATAGAGCTTCTGTTCTGCGTGTAGCATGCAGTCATCACTGCTTCACCCTAATATCAAGCAGGTAAGTCAGCATCGGCAAGCATAGATCGCACTGCTTCCTTTAGCGTTCGATTCCTTCTTTCTGCTAGACCGTTCTGCTGTGGGGTCCTAGCGGTAGATCTTTCATGACTTATACCGGCCTCCGCACAGAAATCCATGAGAATGCCATTGCAGAATTATGTTCCATTGTCAGATCGAATCCTCTTTACTGTAACTTCTTTGCTATTTTGCTTCTTGAGGATCAACTCGGGTAGAGAAATCTTTACTTCATCTTTGGTCTTCAGTAAGCGAACCCATGTATACCTGGAATAATCATCAACTATTACAAGGGTATATATTCTTTTACTTACCGAGGGTGGAGTGACAGGTTCGAATAGGTCCATGTGTAAGAGTTCTAGGATTCGGCTTGACGTGGTCTTTTCTTGGTTTGAATGAAATGATGCTTTGGTCTGCTTTCCTTGTTGGCATACAAACGCCTTCCTTTCGAAACGTGATGTTTTGAGGTAAACCTGTGACAAGATCATTTCTGACAATATGGTTGATGGTTTTGAAATTTAAGTGATTTAACCTTTCATGCCATAACCAACGATTTTTGCCATAAGGACCATTAGGGCTTCTTCTTCCTCATCGGTGGGATAATATTCCTCATCGTTGTCAGGAATATCTGGAACTTCAGTCCTTGTTAAGAGCGCCTTCGTTACAGCTCGTACTGCTCGCCTTTCAAATCTCTGACGCAGACGTTCTCTTTCCTCGGGACTTACTTTTGGACAATCATGTTTCAAGTGATCAGTAGATTTGCATTCAAAGCACGTTCTTATTCTTTTTTCAGTAGGATGCTGCATCATGCTGTCTTTTGCTTCTTTTTTGGCTTTAGCTTCTAGAATCATCTTCTGTATCTTCTTCATCTGTTCCTCCAGCTCTCTTATTTTCTTATCTTCATCGTTGACTGTAGACGTTGATGAAGTCTCCTTGGATGGGGTAGCAGAAGTAGGTATGGACTTTTCTTGATTGTAGAAGGGTTTCCTCGGAGATTTCCATTTGTTTCCATCTTTCTTAACAAAGTACGCTACGTCTTCTTGAGTTCCACCGTTTGTGGGACTCGGATGTATAACAGCAGCTTCGTTTTTCTTTGACTGCTGAATGATGAATTCATGTGACTTCAGTTGAGAGAAGACTTCAGCGGTTGTCATATTGTTGAGATCCTTTTCACTCATGCTTGTCATCTTGACAAACCAATCACTCCTGGGATAAAGTTTGGATATAATTTTGTTATTCATTTCTCCTTTGCCATATGTCTTGCCGACATTTTTGAGTTCTGCGATGATAGTGTTGAATCTCTCTTCCATTTCCTAAATGGTTTCTCCTGGAATCATGGCGAAAGACTCGTATTTGTCCACAACAACTTGCAGCTTGTTCCGTTTCATCTGTTCTATTTTATGAGAGACTTCGCACACATAATCCCACATCTCCTTTGCGGAGTCATAGTCTAGAGCTTTGTTGGACATTAGGGGAGTTAGACATTCCATGATTAGCTTCATGGCGATAAACTCCAACTGGCCTCTCTTTTTGTCTTCAAGAGTCCATTCCTCGTAGGGTTTACTCACCATTTCAGGTCTGGGTTGACCACCAGCAGGTCCGGGGGGTGCGGTGTTGACCTTCATAATTTTGATGGGTCCAACCGTTAGGATGTCCCTCATTTCTGGATGTATGCTCTGTAGCTGGATCATGGCCTTCTTTTTCCATGTTTCGAATCCATCCTTGTTGTACTTTGGAAGAGGGTGATTAGACATCGTTGTTACCTGAGCTATACCAGTACAAAAGACGCAAGGAAAGACTAGGATCTAGGTCCTAAGCGACTCAGAAGCAGTCGGTTTTTCAACCTCCTGCTCTGATACCACTTGTTCGTCCCTTATGATTAGAGTCGTCGTGGTTATCAACAGAATACACACACGAAGTGCAGCGCAATAGATTGCGTTTTCTTGTACTTAGATTATTCTCAAATTTATCTTCGTTAGGGTTTTCTTAGGTATCCTTTTCAACTATACGCTAGTAACGTGGTTACTAGGTTTTCAAGCATGATGGTTTGAGAAACGGTAACAACAAGACATCACACAATTTATAGTGGTTCGATCAAGTGATCTACGTCCACTCCTTAGCCGAATCGCTAAGAATTTCACTAGAAAGTATACGATGTACAAAGAATTGCCTTCCATGTTCAGCAGCCAGCCTTCTGAGAATCTGTCTGCTTCACGGCTATCTTCTGATACTCCGGACTTTCTTGGCGTAGCTCCAACTGAGTCAAGGGCACACCTTCGTAAAACTCGCTTTCACCACTTACTTTGGAGTAGTTTAGAGTTCTCTCCCAACTGTCAAGTGTGCTTGGCTTCAATGCCCGCCTTAATCAATTTCTTCACACGAAATTGACTGCTGGATGCTCTCCTCAATTGGAAAGTGATCCCAATGAATGAGGATTCTTGAATCAATTCAAGAATCACCCGGACGAATGTCAAACGTGGTGAGACACTCGGAATGTTGAAGGCCTTTTTGTATCTCTTGAATTCGCCTTTCAACTGGACTACTCTCTTGCCCTTTTTGCCTTTTTGATTCTTTCGTATATTGTGTATCTGATCTGAGAGTGAGTCGTTCCTGCATCATCATTTGACTTCCCTTTTATAGTTATGATCTTGAAGTCTGGGTCGATAGATCCGTTTAGACACAACGGATCTTTCTCCTTAAATGCGGGTGGCTAATTATTGATTATTCTGCTTTCTGACAGGCTTTTTCGTCCTACTTCTGACATGGCTAATTGTTGCGCATTGGTCAGAGTGGCGGTGTAGCAGTCCTCTAGTTTGCTTTGCTGAGCTTCTGCTAGTACGAGATGCTGGGTCTTTTTCAGCATGCTTTGTCTGCTGCTCCAATTTGATCTTCTAGCATCTTCAGCGGTCAAGGATGCGTTTGTCGAATGCTTTGAGTGTTGATCTTCTTAGCATTCTTAATACGCATAACCTTCAGCATTTGTTCAATGTTTGCTGAGATATTTCAAAAGGCCTATTCTATTACAACACGATGTTTTAACCTATACAGGACATTACATCGGATGCTAAGCTATGCTAAGGTTCAGCAATGATCGACCGTTTACTAAGGTTTGATCCAACAAAACCTTTTACAATTTAAACCTAAGGGTAAATTACAAATATTCTCCCAACATCAGCAGACCTGAAGATTGTTGAAGATTGCTAAAGAAGCTAGTAGAGGCCAACAAACACGAAGGAATGCTGAACGCGCATGAGAAAATGCTGAAAGTATAACGCGAGCATGTTGCTAGATCTTAGCGAGCCTGCTGAGATGTCAGTTGTATATCAACTGCCAGCAAACACTCAATAACAATCAAGATGAATAGAAGTCTTAAATTAGAAGGATCCAAATCTCAATAGAAACCCCGACAAATCAGAGAAGAAGATAAAATGAAGGTTTCAATATTCTAAAAAGATTCGTTCTGACAAATACGACCACAAATAGGAGATATGCCAATCAGAGACGAATGAAACTTGAAGAGTCACTGAGCGCTGCAGAAAAAAGAAGAACAACGATTGGCGAGAAATCCCTTTGAGTCTAACGGATATGATTCAAAAGCCATTTGAATCTTCACCTATAAATAGGTGTCGTCCAAAAATGATTCAAAAGTTCGTGAATTTCCATTATCAGAGATAACAAGAAAAGATCCAAAAATTATCATACTCATGCGAACTCATCCGAGCTTGTACTTGATTGAAGATTTTTCACAAGCTTTCATACTTGAAGCTCGAGACCTCTGAAGTATTACTTCTAAGGTTCATCTTGGAATTCTTTATATTTCAGAAAGAATCTAGCAGTCACCTTACTGTGCAAGCGTGATTATCATGGGCAATGGTCAAACACAAGGATAAGTTCTGGGAAGAACTATAAAATTCCCAACAGTCGACGTCTAAAGGGAAGGGAGGTTTGTCCTCACTCCAAGGAGTGACTACGTGAAGATTGAAGACCGAGGTGCTTGAAGGTGCGCGCTGACCAGGCGGAGGAGCTGCTCAACGTAGAGATCAGGCCTGACCTTGTATTCAATCGATTAGTAAATTTTCAGTCGGAGGACTGAATAGTGGATGTAGAATAATTATTCGAACCATTATAAATAATTGTTTCCTTTATTGATGTATTTTGTTATAGTGTGTATGTGCATATTTGAAACTCAACACATCAAGTGTTGTATTATAATCTGCAACTAACCTAACGAATATTTGAGCTGAAACACATTTGATAAACACTTGATAAGTCGAGACCTTAGCAAGATAAGTGCAAGACATTATTAATACTTCCGCTGCATACATAAACTCTCTGATTGGGGACCAACAAGCCCACCACTGTGCAAGGTAGAAGTGGTGTTGCTGAAACTGTTGTTCAGCAGCCTGTCGTGCAGGGAGGAGACAATGCTGATAAGAATGATGAAGTTGTTGCTGTGCAAACTGTCGTGCAAGGAGGAGAGAATGTTGCTAAGATTTTTGAAGATGTTGTGCATGCAGCAGTGTAAGGGGATGATGGCCTTGAGAAAGTGGATGCTGATAAGTCTTCTAATGCCAAAAATGCTGACTCTTCTCAGTCCAAATCCGATGAGGAGTATGATTAATATTTCCTTAACTGTGTTTATTCTAACATCCTCGGTACTGTGATATATGAAGTTCTCTACAGACTTCCATAGCAAGCAAGGGACAGTTTCTGGGGAATATCTCTGCTCCACAACCACGGGCGACCACCCCAACACAACTGGCGGAAGACCTGAAGAGGAAAGTAAAGGAGATGGATGAAAACTACCTTAGGGCCCTAGGACTTCACCATCTAAAGTCCCAGGATGGGCTACTATTGTGGATTCCTCCAAACTTCTTGAGGAGACAATTGATTCTCTATAGAAAAATCATGTTAAACCTCCCTCCCCCGAAGTGTCTGGTTTATCCTTGGATTCTATTCTAAGTGATCATGATGGGAAGGAAGTCGACATGTCTGCAGTGTCTACTAGTACTGAGGGATCTCTGTCGGTTGCTGATGGCAAGGGAAAGAGGAAGCAGCTTGTGATTGAAATTGTCTACCGCGTGCCCCTTATTGGATTACCACACAACCAATTCCGAGCATAGAGAATTGCTCAATGGTTTCCAGTAGTGGAGGTCGCTGATAAGGAGAATGCTGACCTAATCACATGGCGAATGAATTTTCAGTATTTATTGAAGCCCAACTCTTAGAGGAATTCCTGACTACCTTTGCTACAGAGTTTGAAGGTGAGTCTGCTGAACTTTTTTTCTCAAGAAGGAATTCCAACGATGGAGGAGGTTTGACTTTGCAAACCACGAGCTGAGACTTGAAGATCATACAATTTTAATTGCTTGTTTAGGGTTAAACTACTGGAGGAGAGAGGAGGATTGGGCTGATGATTGGATGGATCAGACATCTAAGAGGCAATATTTAGAGAAGCAGGTGCTGGAGCAGATTTGAAAGATCAAGGAGCACCGTGCTACAATAAGAGGCAGGTCACTGCCCCAATCTGCGTATGCTCCAATTGTTGAGCCTTCCACCACTGAGATCGTGCTGAGGTCTCCTGCAACAAGGAAGCAGGCTGCTACTGTTGCTGAGTTGCTGGCCCGATTGGCCAACGATGATGAAGACAGGAAGAAGGTGAAAGAAGAAAGAAGAAAGGACGAGTTTCATGCTCAAATAATAAATGTTATGGCTTGTCTTCCTACACGTATAATCGTTTATGAGCCAGAGCTGGAATATCTCAAACTAAACATTAAAGATATCGACATCGAAATAGAGGAGGCTGTTGCTGAGACTGAGACACCTGTTGAGAAGCCCCAGTCCATGGAGATTGTTGCTGAGAATCCAGCTCCTTCTACTAGCCAAGCGGTGACTACTAAACCACCCCCGGTCCTAACTGTTGAGCCCTTGAGCTCAAGCACTTTTCAGAGGGATGTTAAGGCCTACATTGATAGAGCCTTAGATGCCAGGATGGAAAAGGCCAAGGAAGAATTGCGTATTTCAATGAAGGAAGATTTTGCATCTTTCTCTGTTGACCTTTTTTGTTGCGATCAAAGAGGGGGAAGATAGACGGAAGGCTAAAAAAGCTAAAAGGCAAAAGGAAGAGGAAGAGAGGCGTATTCCTTTGGAAGCTCACAGGAAGCTCGAAGAAGATTTGAGGAGATAACAAGAGGAATAAGATAGAGAAGAAAGAAGGAGAAAAGAAGAAAGGGAACGAATCGACAAAGAAAAGAGAGACACCCTGGTGGACAAATTTATGAAGTTTAATGCAATATCAATTAAAAATCTCAGCAAAATCACCTGGTCTCCAAGTTCAAAGAATGCGAATCCGGATTCCTCTGCAACTCAGAAGTAATTTCTCTATCTTTGTTTGTCTGTAATTTTTTATGGTGTTAAGTTTCCTTGTACTTCATTACTGAAATTATTTAATGGAAACTTACCCAGATTGATGACAACATCTCTTTCCAATTTTGATCGTATTTGCTTAGCTGAACTTACACTCTTTGTATAATCAGCAAATTGCATGTGGACTGTAAAGGGTTTGTTATTGTTCGTAGTAGTATTGCTCTGCTTTCTCCTAGTGTGAATGTGGTTATGTGCTAAATTATTGCTAAAATTATTGAACTATACTAAGCCATCTACTTGTGCTTTAATTTTTTTTTTATCGAGCAATACCCTTCTTGTTTTGAGGTGGAAGTTTTTCGAACAATTCTAATCTAAGGGGGTCGACATAGTGAGTTAGATTACTAGATTTATATAGTAAACTCAAGAGTATTCTTTCCCGTGGTCAACAAGATTGTTGTAAGTAGGGCATTGATCGCACCAAAAAGGGGGAAATTATTTGGAATATTGTACCCTTTGATCACATATTATTTGTATTTGTTTTGGTGCATCAAAGCTAGATTTGCTTAGTCTCTAGCAACTCAGCAATATGCTGAAATTGTAAAAGTTCTGTATAGAATACTTTTGGTTGAGTTGTAATAGAGTTAGGAATTGTTTGCTAACGGTTGTTGAAGGAGCTAGCAAAACGTTTGAAGAATTGAAGAGTTAGCAATGTTCCAGAAAAAATTTGAGATTGCTGAAGAGGCTAGAAAAGCAATGAAAATACGAAAATATAGCAAGTACTGAGAAATACATGAAGATTGCTGAGGGCACTTAGCAAGTTTCAAGATTGCTAGAAGAATAAAGCAGACAAGTAATGAAGACTCTGAAGTATAGCAAAATGTCAATATGCTAGACCTCAGCAACCTTGTTGAGATCTCAGCAAACGCCTAGCGGACTTAGTAGAGAGTTCCTACAGCAGCATTCCCAGAGTTTAGCAGACATCTACAGCGGTCAAATCAAAATGAAAAAACCATCAATCTCAATATTTTAAGAAATCTTCTGGATTCGAAGGTTTATATATCAAAAGTTAGAAGGATTCCTAGTATAACTTGGAGATTCATTTTGACCCAAGGCCTGCGTGTCTGATAAAGAACGAATCAGCGCAAGGAGACTTGAAACGTCTCTGTGCAGCTCAAAAAAAGGAAGGAAGAAGATTGGGTATTCACCAATCTGTCTCTAACGGACTAAAGATTCAAAGTTTTGAATTTGTCTATAAATAGCAAAGGATTTGCAAAAAACTAAGAGAACAATCGTACGCAAAAAATCTAGCACAAACTCTACCGAATTCATTACCGAGCACTTGAAAGTTCGAGGCTTCATAGAAGCTACTTGTGGTGATAAACACGAGACTTCAGAAGTTTACTTCTGGAGTTATCTTGGAGTTCATTCTATCCGAGAAAGAACTCAACACTCATCTTACTCTGTAAGGTTGACTATTACGGGCTTTTGCCGCAAGTTTGATAAGTTTAAGGAGGAATTCTAAAACTCCTAAATCCGGCATTCAAGAAGGCTGCGAGGTGCATCTTGCTGAGAAGATTGATATCGGAGGAGCTGCTTGAAGGTGCGTTGTGGCCAGACGGAGGTGCTGCCTGCAGTTATAGATCTTGTTTAACTCCTTGTATGAAGTCTTAGTGAATTCCAATCAGCAGATTGTAGAGTGGACGTAGGACAATTGTCCCAACCACTATAATCCTTGTGTTCTTTTGTTCTTGTTGTTTATTGCTTATCTTTGAATTGAAACCCAGCACCTCAAGTGTTGGAGTATAAACTGCAATCGATCTAAGAACCTCTTTTAACTTAAAACATATTTTCTAAATCATTGTTGAGTCAGAACCTCAGCAAGATAAGTGCAAGAACATTTAACTATATCCGCGGCTTTATAATTACTCTGATCTCGGGGACCAACACGTACATATTCTCTGATTTTGTGAATCAATTTTTGGTTTGGAGTTTATGAAAGTTATGGATTTTTATTTGAAATTTTCGTGAATCTATTATTTGTTACAGTTATATTGTCTTTCATTTCAATATAAATTCGCTTCATCTATCCTCAAATATGGTTCATTGAAGTAAAATTTCGATTGTTTGTTATAATTATAACTAGTATTTCACCCGTGCGTTGCACGAAATTATTAGATTTAAGTATTGTTAAAAAATTATAAATACATTAAACATTATTATAACTTTAGTAAACTAATATATGCCACATATATATGTAAATATTATATACATAATATATAGTTATGCATTTGAAAGATATGATAAAGGATGTACGTGTTCAACTTAATATACCCATGTTTTATGTGTAACACCCCAAAATTTTTATAACTCTTTTTATAAATTAAATTACTATTTTAATTTTTATATTTTATACCTAATTTATTATTATTATTATTATTATTATTATTATTATTATTATTAATTTTAAATCTTTCACTTCACCACCATAAATTTTTATTTAATTTATATAATTAATTTTAGACTTTTGATTTCCTAGAATTTCATTATAAATATTCCTCCATTTTATAAACACAACACAAACTTGATTTAATATTTTCCCTCCATGTTTCAAAAATATTCTTAAGTCAAGGTGAAGATCTATGTGTGTTACATTTTAGTTTATCCTTGTTGTGTTCTATGCATGTATACATATTATCAGCTGACGGACTGCATGTTATAAATTTTAGCTGACGGACTACATATGTCTCTTTCAGCTGCGGGCTGCATATTATACTTGTCAAAATTATATAGTTCGAATAAACATTTCTACCACTGAGCTAATAACGCTCACCCCAACTTATTACATTTTTCAGGTTAAGGCGAGGCGATGTGCTGGATGTGGAGATTGGCTATAATTATAGCTATAATTTTATATATTGATTTTATAATTATGTATATAATTACATTAATGGATTGCTCATTGTTCGTTATAATACATATTATATATAATTCAATATTTTAAATTATTAAATATGATTAATTTGTACCAAATTTATACAAATTAATATATAAATTACAGAAGATTATATATATATATATAAAATAAAATTTTTAATGTCATAATAATCTATCTTAATGAATTTATTAATATTATAATTAAATATTATTATCTTGCAATTTTTTGAAAATACAATTTTAAAATAATTTTGTTGGTAATCATATATAAACTATATAAATTATCTGGTGAAAAATAAATTATTTTTTATAATTAATGAAGATAATTGTCTATTATTATGAAATATAGAAATTAAAAGTAAGATTGAAAATATCCACAAGATACAAATTATTTTAATGATTAGTATTAATTAATAACTATTTAATTACATCATAATATATTTAAACAAATGAAATAATAATTTTTTTTGATGAAATAATTGTTCTCGCCTTTTTTATTTTGTAACTACTTCTTTGCTTTAGTATTATTATAGATGTCTTTCATTTTTATGTGAATACACTTCATTTTATATCAAATATGGTGCATTAAAGTAAAATTTTGATGTTTGTTTCTATTATAATTCTCTTTCATTTTTATATGTATTTGTTTCATCTTATGTCAAATATTGTGCATTAAAGTAAAGTTTCCTGTATCAATTTTACTTACAAATTAATTTTAGCTATTGTTTATTTAATGTAGCAAGTTGTTTATTTCTTACATGATATTTATCGTCTTATTTTTTTCTGGTATTGTATCATAATTGTATTGAGAAGTTGGATGATGACATCATTAAATGTAATGATTCATTATTGAAGATGTTTAAGAAAATTTGTGGTGCACCGATTCTTCAAATCGTCCAAGTGTTACCTCAAATTGTTCTTGAAACTAGAGGGAGTGTTGCAATTTTGAACTATTTCAACCATATTTCTATTGCAATTTTATTTTGTCATTTATGTGTAAATTGCACATAAGATAATAAAAATGGTCTTCATTGAAGGTAAATAAACAAAAAATGTAGAGATTTTGTCATTTAATGAAGTAAGATGTAAATATAATGTAGGTTTCAAATTTTCGTTTATTGTACAAAATGACGAAGTACAATTACATCGAATTTATTTTATAATGAACAACAATTGAGATAAACTAAAGAATTGCTAAGATAAAATGTGTGTTACGTATAACATCAAATTTATTTTATAATGAATAACAAATGAGATAAAATGAAGTATAGCTAAGATAAAATGAATGTAATAAAATAACACTAAAATTACGAATTTTCCCATTAATGAACAAAAACTGGGATAAAATGTCGCGTTTCGTTCAGTCAATCTGGATCATTGAATGTGTTAAATCAATGATCGTGATTTATATATTCTCATTTCTCATGTTTAGGTTTATTCTCACCAGATCAGCCTCTATATATCCCCAATATTTTCTTTTCCTGTAAATCAATTACCCCGTCGGATAGCAAAGAAGATAACATTTTGTGGCTCATTTACATATTACTGATAGGAGGCATGCACTATTTTTAGCTTTTGACTTCGCACGTTTTAGTTCATACTCAATTATGAAATCAATTAGGTGGAATAGGAAAGAAAATAGGCCATTATTTCCGTGTCGTGAGCTATAAATAGGGAGGCCATGTTCTGGTTTAATTCATTGGTTGGTTGGAGAGCTTAGTAGTAAAAAAATAGATTTCAAAGTTTGAGAGGAAAATAATGATGCAGATGAATAGCAGTATGGTGTCATTAGCATTGGCAATGGTAATGGCAGTGGCACTGATCAACGTGACGAAGTGCAGTCCACCGAAGGACCCGGTAGAATGCTGGGGAGGAGCGGAGAACTCAAACTGCACCGTTACTAACTCATACGGCGCCTTCCCCGACAGAAGCATCTGCCGCGTGGCCAAAGCGGTGTACCCGACTTCAGAGGGGGCGGTAGTCGCCGCCGTGGCGGAGGCAACCAAGGATAACAAAAAAATCAAGGTGGTGACCCGCTACTCCAACAGCATCCCCAAACTGGTGTGTCCCGACGGGGAGGATGGAGTGGTGATAAGCACCAAATACTTGAACCGGACGTTGAGCATCGACACTTTGGCGATGACCGTAACAGTGGAGAGCGGGGTGACGCTGCGCCAGCTCATCAACGAGGCAGGGTCAGCCGACCTGGCTCTACCTTACACGCCCTACTGGTGGGGGGTCACTGTTGGGGGGATGATCGCAACGGGTGCGCACGGGAGTTCTTTGTGGGGGGCGGGGAGCCAGGTGCACGACTATGTCACCCGCCTTACCATCGTCTCTCCGGGCGAGGCTGCCGATGGCTATGCAAAGCTCCGTGTGCTGGAAACGGGGGATCCGGACCTCGATGCAACCAGGCTCTCGCTTGGAGTTCTTGGTGTCGTCACCCAGGTGATTATTAATTTTCTCAAAAATCCTTTTCGGTTTCTTTGCTTGCTATATATATATAGGGGCTTAATCTGGTGAGAATAAAGAATATGAGAATACATATTATATTCTCACTATACTTCATTTTACATCAAAATCATTCATTGAAAAACTACTTCATTTTAATCTCAAAATACTTTATTTTTACTTTATCTTCCATTTTCTTCATTTTATCTTTATTTCTTTCATTTACTTTTTAGACTTCACTTTTTCTAAAATATTGTTCACCTTTATCTTCAGTTTTGTTCATTTTATCTTAAAATTACTTAATTATCTGTTCTCATGTTCTCACATTAACAACTATTATAATATGATCAGACCTTTATATATATATAGAGTAGTAATCATATGAGAATAGTTTTTAGTATGAGAAATGAGAATAAATCTCAGCCTTTGATTTTGTGATTTCAACGCTCATGATCTATTTCACTCCGTGTGCAGTTTTCCTCGATTATCCTGCAGTTTTGCAAAATTAAGGTTATTTTTGTAATTTTAGTTTTTTTAAAATCTGAAATAGTATCTCATTAGATTTTTTATTCTTTTCTTCGCGCGATTTGATTTCTTCTTCCTTCTTTGTTCGATTTGATTTATATTTCTTCTGTCGATCAGATTTTTTTCTTTGTTTCTGGATTTCGCATTCGTGTTCGATCTCGACTTTGTTTATTGTGCATGAATATAGTTTAAAAAAATTTTGTTTTATTCAGATCGGCGTTCATTTTTACTATTATATTGTGCATCTTTAGTGTTAACTTTGTGCATTTTTGTATCTTACAGGTTCATTTATTCCAAAGTGTGTATTCAAATCGACGTTCATTTTTACTATTATATTGTGCATCTTTAGTGTTAACTTTGTGCATTTTTGTATCTTACAGGTTCATTATTTCAAAGTGTGTTGATGAGATGAAACATTTTAAGAGCAGAGTTTTTAGAACTGTTGATGGTGGTATTGAGTTTTATAGAGACTACGCTCGTGTTGCTGCTTTGAAGAAGAAGATGTTTAATTTTTTTTTAATTCGTATTTATGTAAAAATGAAGTAAATCGGGCTAAAAATGAAGTAAATTGGGTTAAAAATGAAGTAAATCGGGCTTAAAATGCAGGTTGCTGTTTGTATTTGAGTTTTTTTACAGTTTTAGCCTTTAAAGGCTAAAACTGCAGGATATCGGGGCAAAAATGCCGCGTTTTTCAATTTGCTGAGAATGAATCCTGTTCGTCGATTTGATGAGATGGACGCGCGAGATCTATTCTTATTTCTCATAGTAACTCCTATTCTCACCTGATCACTACCCTATATATATATATATATATATATATATACATGATTCAGTAGGAGGAGTTTTGATTCAGAGTGTCGTGTGATATTACAATTTACAGGTGACATTGAAATTAGAAACGATGTTCAAACGGTCAGTGACGTATACAAACATGACTGATTCGGATTTAGGAGAAGCAGCCGTTAAATTTGGGAGGGAACATGAGTTTGCAGACATTATGTGGTACCCCAGTCAGAAACGAGTTGAATATCGAATCGATGACAGAGTCTCCACCAACACCTCCGGAGACGGGTTCATAGATTCCCCAGGATTCCGCTCCACTCTCGCTCAACTTGCATCAGCTCATAGAGGAATCGGTAAGTAGATTCATCTTTAATCAAGTAAATAATGAATTAATATAAATTAATTATTACTGTGCAGAGGAAGCCCAGGAGTTCCTGGGCGACCCTCATGGGAAATGCATCTTCGGGTTACTCACATCCAGCATCCTAACAGCTATGAAATACGGGTTGACAAATGATGACGTCTTATCCCCGGGGTATCCAGTCGTCGGATATCAGAACCGGATTCAAGCATCAGGAGCGTGCCTGCATAGCCCCGATGACGGAGGTGCAACGGGGTGTCCATGGGATTCCCGCCTCCCGGGTATATTCTTCCACCAAACAACATTCAGCATCAACTTATCCAATGTCACTGACTTCATCCACGACGTGCAGAAACTGGTGGAGTTGTCGCCCCAGTCGCTCTGCGGCCTGGACCTGTACAACGGGATTCTGATGAGGTACGTGACGGCGTCCACGGCCTACTTGGGGAAGCAGGAAGACGGTCTAGACTTCGACTTCACTTACTTCAGAAACAGGGACCCCATGAGGCCCAGGATGTTCCAAGACGTGCTGGAAGAGATTGAACAGATGGCTGTGTTCAAGTACGGAGCTCTCCCGCACTGGGGGAAGAATCGGAACGTTGCTTTCCTCGGGGCCATCCACAAGTACCGATACGCTGCTCGATTCCTCCAGGTGAAACAAGAATACGATCCTCAGGGGCTGTTTTCAAGTGATTGGACGGATCAGATTCTTGGGATCAAAGATGGATTGAGTGAGGTGAAGGATGGATGTGCATTGGAAGGGCTGTGCATCTGCTCCCAAGATATTCATTGCGCTCCAGCGGAGGGATATGTGTGTCGCCCAGGAAAAGTTTATGAGGAAGCAAGAGTTTGTGCGAGAGACGTTTCAGCCATCCCACAGTCCTCTTATTTCACCTTGCCCACTTACTAACTTTCTTATGTCCACATGTTCGCTCCTATCCCTTTCCCACGTTCGTGTACGTGTATCTGTATTTGTATGTGCGCTTTCATCTTATAATTAAATAAAGAAATAAAGCAAAGTTAGCTAAATATAGTCAACTGCACATCCAAATTATTTGTCTTCTTCTTCTAAAATAATAATAATAAACAATCAATTAATATACATTAATTTCCTCAATAAGTATATACTCTCTCTGTCCTACTTAAATTGTCTACAATTATTTTTTCGTCTGTTCTATTTAATTGTCCATTTACCAAAAATGAAAAGTTAATACACATTCACTAATAAAATACTAATTTCTTCTATCTCTACTTGTATTGGTTGTCGTACCTAAGTTAAAGTAGACAATTAGCCAGGAACGAAGGAAGTATATGATATGCTCCAGTTGGATGGAAAATCATTCATAACTAGGTCTTTTTAGCTACAAAAACATATTTTTTAAGGTGTAATTTGGAAAGGGAAATTAGAAAAAAAAAAATTTCTCTATTATAACATCATATATTTGTCCAACATGAAAAACTATTAATTCCATTTATGTGTTTTTACAAGCCGGTCAAATTAATAACATTTACTTTATGATTTTTACAAATTATTTTTTTCAAACTGATAAAACTTGTACATAACCCCAATTACAATAGTTAAAAATGAAACATTTGCCTTTATTTAAAATAATAAATCAATGGTCTACAACAAAACTAATTTACAATTCTATGTTATATCGTTATACTTGATTTACACATGCGTTGTCACGTCACAATTTCAAATAAGGCATGCATAATTTAAGATTTGAGGTACATTTGGTATGGGACATAAATTCAAGATAGCAATCAAATGATTAAAGCACACAATTCAAATATATAATCAACATACATTCATTCCAAGTTTTGAAAAGAGTTAAAGGTGCCTCCACGAGAAGGGATCTTGACTTCTCGAGTAGTGGAGTAATGTAAAGTTCAGCGTTTGACATATATAAAGATTATTAAAAGAACATGAGTCTAGCAGTGAAAAGTTATCGATGAAGTATGTAGGTGAAGATACAAACTTCAGAATCTAACTATTACAAAAAGAGAAGTCTTCAACTCTGTTCAACTGCTACCTCGTACACCGCTCCAAAGGTTCTTTAACCTGTACATATTAGAAATATGCTAGGGGCTAGATACAAATTGTACTTCGTGAACAAAGGCCCAAAAATAGTATATTTGTAAACAATTTTATCATGCCTTGATAACGGGTCACACGTGGGGTTTTAAGAATCCTCCCACGGCACAAAATCATTTTATGAGAAAATGAGCATGCTCTTTACAATAGTTAAATTATCTGTGATAAAAATATGTGACTGGGAGGTGGCCTCCTACTACAGTCACAATGCTAGTCCGTGTAGGGCATGACCCCTAGCATGTCAGCATCATAGTGCACTAACCCTTGACATCTCTTTACTACTAGGGCACAATCATTAAGGCTCGCGAAACGCATAGTCAACATTCACGTTTAGTATGTTTGATATTCTTCTCTAAGTGGGGTTCCCCCACATAGAGGACATAGTAAACTAAAATAGTAGGAAATGACAAAAAAAAAAAAAACAAACAAACAAAATCATCATTTTGTTTTATGCTTGATTTGGTTTTGAAAAGAAAACATCAATTTCTTTTGTAATTTGCCCATGATATAGTGGTAAGAAAGCCCAACATGGTGACCTAGTTGGTGACCTTCAATTTTCCCATTCCTGTAAAATAAGTAATCTTAATGAGTCACAAGGGTCAAGAGATTGAGATTGCTATTAAATAGTAACATCAAAGAATTCTCGACACTTAAACATCTATACTTTTCAAGTGTTGAGCCTATGGATATAAGGGTATAAAAGAATAATTTCTTCTTTTAGCATGATGGACAAGGAAATCAGACATTCGCCAAAATAGTTTGATTCAAAATTAAGAGTCGTTCTAAAGATAAAGCTCATTGTTCGATTTGATTGAGTAAGCTGTTAGGAATTTTTGTTAGAAATCTCTTCCTTATATGTTGTTTTGATGAATCAAACATACCACTATAGTAGTGTGTCTCAAGCTAGATTAGCTCAAAATTGTAATTTCATGTATAAGAATTTTCAACTTGTAATTGAAGGCGATAACAAGCTTTAGGAAATTTGTTGGCGAAGTTTTCACCAACAAATAAGCTTGTTTGGAGATTGTTGACTGATGTGCATTTACCAACAAAACAACTTTGGAGGAAGTTGGCTCACACGTCACATCCAGCTTGAAATCCACAACAAGAAGTTTACGAACAAGTGTAACCAACAAAGCGCTTCCCAACAAGCAAGGAGACACACTCAAGGAAGGACAGGTGAAGACTTAACACAAGACAAGAATTTAAGAAAGGATATCTTAAAATCTATGATCCTTAAAACTTGTTTGTCTAAGGAATCCGCTATTAAAAATTCCTCGGAGTGGCTAAGAGCTGTTATGACAAAAGCAACAAAAGTCCACCTGCTCTCATAGTAAGGACACTGCCAGTAAAAAAAGGGGTGACCTCGATGGGATGGGTTCTTTTTATCTCACAATGGCTCCAAACGGCTCAAACCTTCCAAGCAGCACATATAAATAGATGTTGCAAACCACCTTGAGAAGGTTTTAGAACAAATTCTAACAAACTCATTGGCGAATAAACTCTTTCATCTTCTGCCAATCATTCTCTAAAGCTACCCACTCTCAGTATCCTAAAGCTTTAAGGCTATTGTATCATCTTTCTATGTTCCTTCCTAAACACGAGGCTCTATGCATCTAGCAAGAGCTACTTCAGTTTTCTTACTTCCTAATTAAGAAAGCACCCTAGAGTTGTCACTTCACTGGTGGCAACTAACACAGGTGTATACCGCTAACTTGACGTTCTTGGGAGGAACTCAAACTTTCAAATTTGAGAGAAACTCAAACTCTAACATCCAGTGTGAAGGTTAACTGGTGCCCCCACACTTCACGCCTGGAGAAGCTCTGGAATGCAAGGGACTTGACGAGTGTGCTAGTGGACTGGTGGACACGGGAATTTATCATTTGACAATATATCATTGACATCGTTATAATCTCCAGCTTAGTGATTTCCAAACTGCGCGTCTTAAGAGAGGACGTAGGAGAGTTAGGTCCCAACCTCTATAAATCGTTTGTGTTATTTACTGTTTTATTAAATTTCTACACTGGATTTAAAGCCCAACACCTCAAATGTTGAAGTATATTAATAAGATTGAACTAAGTAATAATATCGCTCGCTGTTAATCCACATTAATGAACCCAAGCTGGAGCCAAAATCACCAGTTTGGAAGTGTCTCTAGTTTGTTCAAACTTGTAAAATCCTGTTTAGGACTTCTATCGAGTTGTAATAGGACATATCAAGACAAACTGGTTCCCACCAGTCTAGACTTTGAAAGGTGATAGAAGAAATGTACCAGTTTGGAGAACCCACATGTAGAAAACTGGTTGACGTCACCAGCATGAAATTGGCTAGTCCCACTCTCGCACACGGAAACAAAGAGAACAAGTCAGAGGAATCCTCTTAAATGCCAGACTTTAAGAATGAAAATTACTTAAAGTATGAAGACCCTTATGTTGGACCAGTTTTGGTTCCTCAAACTAACTAGAAGAGTTGTTCTGACAAAATGTACGATGCCAACATCTAATTTCAAACCTCTCGCACTTCCTCTATAAATAAACGAAGTGTACCCATAAGAGAGGTTATTGAAACATTAAACATTCAAGTTCTGTAAAGATTTCAAGCTCAATAACTTCTTAGCTAACCGTGTTCATCTTTGGACGCGACACTTGCTGCTTTCTAAGCACAAGTTTACATCTTGGTGTTCTTACTCTCCAAGTAAGAACATAGCAATCACAGCTTTTTTCAAAGCTGTGATTCTTACGGGCATCTAGCCAAAGTATTCGATGGTTCCAAGAAGAACTTAAAAGTTCCCAAGTTACAAAGACTGAGGCTGCGTGGTGTACCCACACTTTGAATGTCATGCCCCGATTTATAAACAAGACATAAATCAGAGAATTGAGGCACATCGGGTGAGAGACATGCATTTGGCATATCAATTAAGAAGAAAATAAAGCAATTCAAGATATGAATCAACACATATATCCCAACAAATTCAAAGATGACTAAAGTGCCTCCTTGAGAAGGGATTTTGGCTTCTCAAGAATGATAACATGAATATTCAAGTTTAACAATATTTCAAAAGTCTAACAAAAGACAAAGAGTTTAGCAGCAGAAATTTATCAATGAAGTATGTATATGAAGATACATATTTCAGCATCTAACTATTACAAAAAGGAAGTCTCCAGCTCCACTTCGACTGCTACCTCGCACTCTGCTCCAAACCTTTTTTTAACTTGTGCATTTTAGAAATAATCCAAGGGGCTAAGTACAATTTGTACTTAGTGAACACATGCCTGAAAACATACATATATAATTTTGTCATGCCTTTTTACCGGGTTGCACATGGGGTTTTAAGATAGAAATTGTTGGTCCCGAAATATCAGAGTCGTCGTGTTAATACCTCAACACGAAATGCAGCGGAATATGTTTTACGTCTCTTGCACTTAATGTTATTTTCACAAAAATTATTTAGCTCAAGTTGTGATTTAAGTTAATGTTCAGATATACACTAGCAACTCCGTTGCTAGGTTTTAAATCGATCTTTGAACAGTAAAGTAATAAAATAGTAAACGGCACACAAGATTTATAGTGGTTCGATCAAATAGATCTACGTCCACTCCTTAGCCGAAACGCTAAGAATTTCACTAGAAAAGTATACAGATTACAAGGAATCGCCTTTCCAGTTAAGTAGGCAGTGAGCTTTCGGCCTGGCTACTTGACAGCTATCCTCCGTGAGTCTACACTTCTCTGATCACAGCTCCGGTCAAGTCAAGGGCACACCTTCGTAAAACTTGTCCTTCACAAATGAGGCTTTTATAGTTTGCCTCTTAACTTAATAAGTATGCAGCTAACGCTCGTCTGAGTCAATCCTTTTCAAGACTGACTGTTGGATACTCCTAGTAAAGAGATTATCCCAATGATTGAAGATTCTTATCAAAGATCCAAGAATCTTCAAGGCTGAGTGTCAGATATTGAATGTGAAGACACTCTTGGTTGTTGAGGGCTTTGAATATGCTTTTTATCACGAGCTCTCAACTGACTACTTTTTCTTGTTCGCTTTGTCAAAGGAATCTCACACTTGAATGTGATTGAAGCGATTATCAAGGTAGTAAAAGCAGTTTTAAAAAGCAGTAGTCGATCCAGTCCTGGAATCTGCCTTTTATAGTTGGAGATTTAAAACTTGAATCTCCATACCCGTTAGACACAACGGCTTCTTTGTCCAAGAATGGATTAACTCGTTAGAACACTTTTTAAAGTAGAGATGTACTTTCCAAACTACTTAGGGAAAGTCTCGTCCCTTGTGTGTCCTTTTTGTCAGAGTGGCAGTCCGTCTTCAGCTTTTGAATCTTGCCCTTTGTTATGCTAGGAGTTGCTGAAGCCTTTTACTGCCTTCGATCCTTTGACTTCTTTTGTTTCAGACTTTTTACTTCATTGCTGAAAGGTCCGAATGCTAACACTTTAGCATTCTGTCTGGCTTGCTTTCAGCCATTTGCTAGTGATCTTTTTGTTAGCTTGTTTCTCTAGCAGATTGCGAGTAGACTGCTAACATCAACTGCTTGATTTCTGCTAGGAAATCTTCTCAGCATACTAGTCTATTACAACTCAATGTATAACTTATACAGGACTTTACAAGTTGTGTTAGACTCTCTAGATTTCAGCAAATGATCGACCAACTAAATACGTTTGATCCAACAAAACCTTTTACAAATAAGTCCTAAGGGAGATTTTAGGAATAATTCCCAACAATTTCCCCCTTTTTGGTGCGATCAAAGCTTACTATCATTTGCTGACCATAAGTGGAAGAATGTCTGTGTTTTACAATTCTATGCTATTCTATCAATCTAACACAGAGTTTTTCCATCTAGGTTCAAGCAACAGAAATGATTGAAGTCGAATTCCCCCTCAACAAGTGCTGGGGAATATTTCTCGATTAAATATGAGTAAATGTTTGCAACAAAGCAATATGCTAGAAATTCTAGCACTCATTAAATCAGTAAGCGTTCATATTCATCAAATTTGTTGAGTACACCAGAAGTGTAAATCAACTAGAACACACCAGTAAAATTCAGAAGTGGACAAAGAGATTTTGTCAAAATCTGATCCAATTTCATATATGATATTGCAAGTTTAAGTACAAATTGGATACAGAGAGTAAAAGAATTGACCTTGTCATTCATGAGCTGGGCGCTGGTTTGTCCTTTTCACTATCTGCTGATTTGTTCTTCTGAATGTCAGCAAACTTCTCCATTGTGAATTTCATGAAGTTCTCCAGAGGAGCTGCTCCTGATTCTCTTTCAGCAGCCTCACGCTCCAGTTCTTTGGCCAGCTTCTCTTGTTTCATAGCAATCTTTTGCAATTGCAGTTCATGTTCCATTTTCTGTAGTTCTAACTTAGCTTCATGTTCCTTTCTTTGTAGCTCTAGTCTGGCTTCTAGTTCTTTTTGTTTCAACTCTTCCTTTGCTTCTTCTTCTTTTCTCTTAATTTCCTGTTCCCTTGTTGTTGACTCCTCCGCATTTTTCTTTCTTCTTTCCTGGTCAGCCTTTCTTCTTTCTTCCCCCTCTTTGATTGCAGCCAAAAAGTGAGTTCCATAGGCCACAACCGTTTCTTCGAGGTGAGTCCTGGTGTCTGTTAAGTCCTTTCGAACAACCTCTAGACCGGTCCTGTTCTCAGAAATAGCTAACTTGCTTTCAGCGACCTCTGTTTGTATATGAGATAATGGCTGGTGGCTGCTTCTACTCTTCCATCAATGGCTGTTTCCAAGTAAGAGTTGAAGGCTTCAGCTATTTTCGCAGGGAATGGGAAGGGTATTTGCAGGGATGTTATAGGAGAGGCATGGAAGGAAGTAGTCATAACGAGTTATTGACTCGTTGGAATAGTTGATTGCTGTTCATGACGGGTAGCAACATACTCCTGATAGCATGATTCCTCATGCAATATTCGATGAGCTGCATCCAAAACTTGTGCGGTTTCCTGGACAATCAGAGCTTCAGCTTTCTGAGCCTCCTCAATTATGTCTTGAATATCAATGTCCAGAAACTTAGCTATCATTTTATCTCGATAATCGAATCTCAGAGCAGCACGCTCAGTGGCCAGTGCCTCTCTTCGAGCCTTCCGACGCTCCTCTTGTTGAGATTCATATTCCAACTGACGTTTCTCGTATGCAACAGCAGCTTTTGCCTGTCGTTTGGACAATTCAATTCTAGCATCAGAGTATCCATCAGGGACGAAGGTGGACTT
Organism: Plectranthus barbatus; assembly: GCA_026898455.1. Lineage (NCBI taxonomy): Eukaryota > Viridiplantae > Streptophyta > Magnoliopsida > Lamiales > Lamiaceae > Plectranthus > Plectranthus barbatus. Next base: position 87,019 of record JAPKLW010001763.1, on the reverse strand, counting down.
GGGTAATCCAGCAGTTTTCGAGAGAAAGCGGTGTTCTCGGATGGCTTAAAGTCTGCACATCACTTGCTTATCCGAGAATTGTTTCATCCCTGGAACTTGATCAATCCAATCAAAGCACCAACGTTCCTCACATCTCCAGAAGTTTAATCCATTAGCTGCAATGCATATCATCCTCTCTTCGAAGCAGAGTTGATACATAATATAATCAAACTTCTTCCACCGACGGAACTCTTCTGCTAATAGGCGTCCTTCAGGTGTTGACTCATTCAACTCACTGTGGAATAGATCTGCTATGGCTCGTTCTGTTTCAGAGTCAACAAACTGCTCTATTTCTTCAGCCATAGGTCCTAAATCGGAATTAGGTACATCTTCGGGATGAACCGTTGCACACCATTGACTAATTCTTCGGAGTCCATAGCGACGTCCTGGCAGCCCATGGAGGGGTACTCGAAGAATAGCCTCTGATTCTGTGGTTTCTTTCCTTAGGAACTTTGCATTGTAAATTTCTTCAGCTTCTCCATCGGAATCAGATTCAGAGAGGCAAGATGATTCAGGTTCAGTGAGGGGAGAATCATTTTCGTCTAGTTGATGTATTGCAGCACCTAGTTGCTCTTTAGCAGATTGATTACTACCAAGTGTGTCCTTCGGCTGTTCTGCGAGGGGTGTCTGCTCCGACAGTCCTGCTAGCATATTTTCGTCTGGATTTCCTTTCGATGAACCAGAATTGATGAATGATCCAACTTGATCTTCAACATCTCGAATCTCACTGGATTCTGCATCATTTCTTCTGCGAAGCTTTTCCCGGGGATAGTGAGTTTCATTGAATGCTCCAGATGCCAGCCTTTTTGTGAATTCTGTATCTGACAGTTCTTCTTCTTCAATGTTAATCTGCTGATCAGGTGACTGATTTGGAATTGATTCTTCTGCTGAATCAGCCTTCTCTTTTCCTTTCTTCGCAGCTTTTTCTGCTTGATGAAGTGGATCAGCGGTCGAATCTTCTGTAGCATCTTTTATGATAGCATCTTCTGACATATCTGCTATTTCTGCATTCTCTGCTGGAATTTGATTTTCTCCAGCATCATGCCTTGCTTCCAATGGATGATTTATATGCTCTATGAGGTTTCATTAACTATGCTAGCCTGGACTCTCCTGCTAGCACTGACTCCTCCGCTAGCACCGCCTTCTTTGCTAGCTTCTTTAGCAGCTTTCTTCTGCGCCATGAACTCTTCAGCAGCTGATTTGACTCATTCAAAGTTCCTGTCTCGGCCTTCGAATGTCAAGTTACTGATGAACTTCTGATAATCTTTCTTCTCGATTTCCTTAAGTGTAGCTATGCGCTTCCTCTTCGCTTTTCTTATTTCCTGACTGCGATCTTCTGCAGTCCTGAGAGACTTAAGAATGTAATCTGGATCAGTGCTGTCCTCAGTAGCATCCTCTGTAGAATCCTTTTCTGCTATATCAATTCCTTCAGCAGCTGTAGTACTCGACTGTTCTGCTTTTGCTTTTTCCATTACTTCCTTATCAGTCAGAAGTTCCAACTTTCTTCTGGTCTTCTTCTTTGCCTTAGTTGCAGGAGGATTTGTAGCAACTCTTTTTAGTGATTGAATTGGAACTGCTAATGTTCCAATGGTAGTTGGAGGCTGTTGTGCTTCCTTCAAAGTCACGATTTCGTTGATCTGATCAACTGGGAGATTTCCTAACTTCTCAATCTCCTCGAGATTTTTGAAACATTGATCTGTTTCGGCATTCTTCTTCAACACTGCTAATTCTTCTTCTGTAATAGGAATGGAGTGTTGGAGTCTGGCTTCGGCTAAACTAGCTTCATCTGGTTCCTCTGGAGAAGTAGGTTTATTCTTGTCTACGTTAGACTTCCCTTTCAACTTCCGAGGATTTCTGATGTTGATCGGCTTAGGCTTGTGTTTTGTTACAGGAATGTAGTCGGTAGAAAGAAGTGCAACACCTCGATCTACTCCTGTGTTGGTAAACAGAACCTCCAAAAGTTTACTAATCTTTAGCCCAAAGTTGACATTCGAAGAGAATGTTCCATCAACTTCCATATGAGTATTCTTCCTGGCATGTTCTGCCCAACGTTCAAAGATAAATTCAACCCAATTACCCTTAATATTGTCGTTTAATGCCATCATCACGGCAAATTTCTTGGCAGAGAGCTCCGAATACGATCCAACATCACATTGGAGCATCTTGATTACAATCTCTGCAAGGAGTTTGTATTCATCTGTCAAGGTGTTGATTGAGGTGTTGACTTTGAACGTATTTGATTTCCCCTTTTCTCCTGACTTCCTCCAAAGCTTCCATCGTCTCTCTATTTCGGCTATATCATTCATCTTATATTGAGAGATTCTGGCTCCATAGTTTCGAAGTCCAAAGGTACGAGAAAGTAAATCAGCATTTACTTCTACGATATTCCCATATACACATGTTTTGAATGATTTCTGATCATCACTCATAACAGCCCTAGCATAAAATTCAGCAACCATATACGGATGAAATTGATCAGGTTCAGCAGTGAGATACTTTACCAGCAATTCGGAATCCAGGATATTCAAAATCCATTTAGGAAATTGTTTGATGGCGAGGGGCATATACAGAATTCTGTCTTTCATAATCTGGGCCACTCATCGCCTTTCTGCTGAATGTGTGGACAACTTCTTCTGTCTGGCCATGGTTACCAATTGGTAGTAAGGAATGGACTCATCAATGTCCTCCTTCTTCTCAATGCCTGTGAACTCGGGTGCATGTCGAGCATGCAGGGGTGAGCAAGCGGTTGAGGGGTAGATAAATGAGGCCTGTTGAAGATTGACTGTCTCTGGGTTCTCAGATGGTGATGATTCGGGATTTAGAGATGTATTTGTGTCTTGGTGTGAGGAGGATGAAGAATCTTGATTTGAAGTCATGGTTGAGTAGGTTTTTCTGAGGATTTTGAGAGGGTTTTTCTTTCAGAGATGGGGGTGGGGGATTTTCTGAAAACAAAATTGTAGGTATTCGAAATCGAATTAAGGTGTAGAGGATTTCGGAGTACGAGGAGAAATTGACGGCAAGGATTGAATTCTACTTTAAATTCAATCAACGGCTAGGGTTGAGAGTCAGATCGTGGGTATATCCACGGCCTTCGAACCTTGAGTGTGGATGACGTGGCACAACCCCATTTATTGCCGCCGTCTGGATGCATTAAATGTTTCTCCATCATGAGAAGCAAACGTCCCACGTCTTGATGTGAGATTTTCAGCAGCCAATTTTAATAAAAATACGCAGATGCTACCACGTATGTTATGCTATCATCCTAATAACCTCCGGCATTGCTTTTTATGCATGATCATGATCTTGTCTGATATGACCTTATCATTAATGAATTACCTCACTCCTCTTAGCGACTCTTCAACTTCAGCAGCGAACAGTTACCAATTGCTTCTCTATAAATATCATAAGCAGGCGAAGCATTTGATACGACTTCTTGTAACTCTTGCTCTTCTTCTCACAACATTCAATAATACGAAGATATGGAACAGACTCAATCTCTCTTCGTTCCGCACCACAGAATCCTCTGTGATGCTGGTTTGTATGTGGAATACGAAGCAGAGTACCACATAGCAGAATGGATTATGTCCAGTCTCCATGCTTGTGGTTTGGCTAAGTTCATCTCTTTGACGCCGCATGCGTTTCAAAGAGAACATCTTCAGTTCTTCTTCCGACAAAGTCAGCCCATTGGAGACTCCATTGTAGGTGTCTTCAGAAACCAGTTGGTGAGATGGACTGTAGATACTTTTGCGTCGGAGTTCGGCTTGCCGAGAGGTCCAATTTCTGTGTTGGACTATCGCAGTAATGAAATCACTCCAGAGTGGACTTCATGGATGAGATGGAGGTGTTCTGCTGATCTGGACTTCTCGCCTACTCCTTCAGCATATGGACTGCGCCCTCGTTACCAAGTCCTCTTCGAGATAGTTTGTGGAATGATTGTGGGAGTGAATCCAGATGACATGATCTTCTCCCGTGAAGTCTGGAAAGTCATGATGGTAATAGATGATCGAGCACAAGTTGATTGGGCGGCGTTCATCCTTGAAAGAGTGCGGCAGAGTGTTCTGCAGTTCCCTCGACTTCACCTTCCCTACGGGATGCCTCTAAGTTGGCTGCTAGAACAGAGATTCGCCGATCTCACTTTAGGTCCCTCGAATCTTCGAGGAATAGACTTTTATCCCTTTGTACCTTTCTCGCCCTTTGATTGAATCTTCTGTTGTAATTGTTTTTGATGATGTATATAAGATGATGTCGTTTTTAATTTTGACAAACTCATATAGCTACATTCAATATCGATCATCTTCTTGATAGTTTCCTCGTTAATCAACTGTGTGGTAATTCTGCTGATTATGTTTCTGCTAAGATCATAGCAGATCGACTATTGGCAGCAAAGATAGATATTCTGCCAAAAACGTAGCAAATACTACATTAGCAGAGTTCTTCGTCATCCAATATCGTTTGTAGCAGAGTGACCTTCCTTTAGTAGAGATATCAAGTCTAGCAGAAAATTCCATTAGCATAGACCTTATTCTTTAGCAGAGATCCTATTCTCTAGCGGAGACTTCTTTAGCAGAGATTGCATTCGCTAGCAGAGATTACATTCGCTAGCAGAGGTTTTAACTCTAGCAAAGATTTTCAACTCTAGCAGAGATCTCAGAGGTTTTAACTCTAGCAAAGATTTTCAACTCTAGCAGAGATCTCATTCGCTAGCAGAGGCCTTGTCTCTAGCAGAGACTTCAACTCTAGCAGAGATATCATTCGCTATCAGAGGCCTTGTCTCTAGCAGAGACTTCAACTCTAGCAAATGAAACGACGAATTTCAGAGTATATTTCTCCAACCGTCCATTGCGTATTCCAAGAATCATTTTGACTGATCTGTCGTGGCGTCTGCCTATTCAACGAGTGACAGATGATTAATAACTCTGGTAATTTGAATCTGATCAATTCTGACGAGAGGAGTTATGATTTTCCCTTTATAAATACCCTTATTGTGAGTATCCTTGTTGCCATAACAACCCTTTCTCCAAAACAAACTCTTCAAGAAAAGAAATGGATTCACCAGGTCAATCTCTCGAATTGTGCCGAAACCAGATCCTTCATGAGGCTGGTTTGAACGCTTTGTATGATAACAATCCTCGAATTATAGAGATGGTTATGTCGAAGTTAAATTGCAGTGGGTTGACTCAATTTGTTACTGCTACTCCCAGACGTTTCCAAGGTGATGTTCTTCGGGAATTCATCGAAGATTGCTCTGTGGAGGGGGATGGCATTTACGGTCGCTTCCTCGGCAAACTCATCTACTGGTCACCGGACGTTTTTTCTCGTCGATTTGGTCTTCCCAGAGGCCCTGGGTCTGTCTTCAACCATCGTGTGACGGACATTGCCCCTGAGTGGTCGGCGTGGCAGAAATGGAGACGTACTCCGTCGTCCAAATTTTCTCTTTTTGTCTCGGCATACGATCTGCGCACTCCTTATTGGGTCCTCTATCGTGTGGCTAATAATATGTTGATGGGAGAGAACTGTGATGACACGTTCATCTTAAAGGAGACATGGCAGCTCATGATGTCTATTGACGATGGAGCCGATGTAGACTGGGCGAAGTACATCTAAAATAGCGTCCGAGACTACGTCGAATATTATCCGACCGTGCAAATGCTCAATGGAATGCAACTTAGTTGGCTGTTAGAGCAAAGTTTTCCTCAGATAGCAGAAGGGCCAACAAATCTTGTAAATGCGGACTTCTTTCCGTTTAGGCCTTCTTCCTCCTAGAATCGTGAATAAAATGTTGTCTTCAATTTTCCCTGTTTCTTGTAATGACATCTTGTTGATGAATGAGAAGGTGTATGAAATCTCCACAACTATCTTCTGTTATGAGTTATCCAAGTTGTCAAACACCTTCTGCTTAGCATTCTCAATATTGGCACATAGATATGACGAATATTCCTCTGTAGATGTAATCATCTTAAAAAATGGTTAACAGCATCTTCAAGAAATCCAAGAAATAGAGATATTATAATATCTCATTTGATCCTCCGTCTCTGCTACGCTTGCATCAGTGTCTCAGCAACTTGTTTTGTGTCTGGTATGAGCTACCATTTTCCACACATAGTCATCAAGTGTTATCATTTAAGACGGTAGATTTCTTTCTTAGTCAAAAGATTTGTGCTATCCTTTGTTATCTTCTTTAAGCATTCGTGGAATAGAGCGCAAGAATACTCAGGTAGGTCGACTTGCTGTAAGTAGCTTTATCAATACAGGTGGCACTTCCCCCTTTGTCGAGACTCCTCGACTTCTGCTCATCTGAATTTGAATTCATTTGACAGGACACTTTTGGGAGAGTGTTCCATTATGGATAGAGCCATGATCTTCCTATAAATAATGATGCACTTGTATGTTGTAACTTCATCTTCTCCATTCCACTTTGCATAGCATTTCCTTCTTCGCTAGCTTCAAAATGCATCGTGTTGCTATTGCTCCTAGTGATTTGTCAGTCACTCGCAACCAGATTCTTCATGAATCGGGGTTGTATTTTGAATATGGTAACACTTGTCGTGTTGCCAACTTTGTTATGGGAGCTCTGAATGAGAGTTGCCTGACCCAGTTTCTGACTACGATGCCGGCATGCTATCAGAAACGAGCTCTCCAAAGCTTTATCTTTCGGAGTAAAGTCGATAATGATGCTATTTGGAGTTGTTTCGACGATGAAGTGGTTTGCTGGACTCCGGCCCTGTTCTCTCAGAAGTTTGGCCTTCCTCGGGGTCCTTCTCGCGTCATGGATGTCTTCCACCATTTGACTGCTCCAGAGTTCGACTACTGGAATGAATGGAGGCAGTCTGATAACTTTGGCTTTTCTCCAACTCCATCATGTTTGCATTTGAGGGAGGAGTACAGGGTCATCTTTGACATTGTTAGCAATGTCACCTTTGGCGTCCCTGCTGACAATTATGTATTCAACCCAAGGATTTGGAGGGCCATGATGGCCATTGATGACCGGGCAGAAGTTGACTGGGCTGAATTCTTCTTAGATGGAGTGAAGATATGCGTCGATCTCTTTCCTCGGATTCCTCTGCCAACTGCCATGCAGCTAAGTTGGTTGCTTGAGCAATCGTTCCCTCACCTTGTCTCTGAAGGCATCCCTCTGATGGGATTTGACTTCTATCCCTTGAGGGCTCACTTCCTTAATTGTGGTTGAAGAATGCTCTCTGAACTCTCCTCCTTTTGGCCTTCATATGACTCCTTGTTAGCTTTGTGAACACATATGTTATAGTTGATGATGTATCTGCTCTTTTCTTGTAATTTTGAAGTCTGTTGTCCTTCAGAAGAGTGAATATGCTAACTTTGAATTCCTTCTTATTTTCATGATGTTATAATGTCAAGATATTTTCAACGAATAGCTATCCAGAATACAATAATAACCGACCAACTCTCAAGAGTATCCTTATAGAAAGAATGAGAGCTAGGACTCATTCATCCACATCAGCATCTAATTCCATTAATCCCAATTTCAAGCATAACTCTTTAAATCTGGTTTCTGGAAGTGGCTTTGTAAAGATGTTTGCTATCTGATCTTCAGTGCATATATAGCGAACATCAATGTCTCCCTTCTCCTGATGATCTCGGATAAAGTGATGATGGATATTGATATGCTTGGTCCGAGAGTGATGAACAGGATTCTTTGTAATGCACATCGCACTATTGTTGTCGCAATAGATGGGCACACATTCAGGAGAAATCCCATAATCTTGTAATTGTTGCTTTATCCATAGAATTTGTGAGCAACAACTAGCAGCAGCTACATACTCTGCTTCAGTGGTAGAGATAGCAACAGAGTGCTGCTTTTTGCTGAACCAGCTAATGAGCTTATGTCCCAAAAATTGACATGTGCCGCTTGTGCTTTTCCTGTCAATCTTACAACCTCCAAAATCAGAGTCTGAATATCCACTCAGAGTTAGACCATCTTCTCTGGGATACCAAATTCCTAATCCTTCTGTGCACTTCAGATAGCGAACAATTCTCTTGGCAGTGTCAAAATGAACCTTCTTCGGCTTAGCTTGATATCTAGCGCATAATCCCACGGCATACGAGATATCTGGTCTGCTAGCGGTGAGATATAGTAGTGAGCCTATGATTCCTCTGTAGAGAGTAGGATTCACATCATCTCCTTCTTTTTCAAGAGCAGCAATGCAAGTTGTGCTGATAGGTATGCGCAAGCTCTTGGTCTTCTCCGGATAGTATTTGGCGATTAAGTCACGAGCATACTTCTTCTGATGGATGAATATTCCTTCTTTGGATTGATGAACTTGTAGTCCAAGAAAATAGGACATCTTTCCCATCATGCTCATTTGAAAATGGCTAGTCATGAGATCAGAGAATCTATCACATAGATCTTGATTCTTTTATCCAAAGATTATGTCGTCAACATAAATTTGAGCTAGGAGAATGCTGTCTCCATCCTTGATGCGAAAGAGAGTTTGATCTATCCTCCCTTTCTGAAATCCATTGTTCAATAGAAACTTAGACAACGTTCCATACCAAGCTCGTGGTGCCTGTTTTAGACCATATAGTGCCTTCTTGAGCCTGTAGACTTGATTCCCTTGCTCAAATCCCAGAGGTTGCTCGACATAAACTTCCTCCTTGAGCTCGCCATTAAGGAAAGCGCTTTTTACGTCCATCTGCATTACATCAAACTCATGGTATGCTGCATATGCCAAGAATAGACGAATAGCCTCTAATCTTGCTACTGGAGCGAAAGTTTCATCATAGTCTATTCCTTCACATTGTCTATATCCTTATTCCTCACTACAGCACCTGATTCATCTTTCTTGTTTTTGAACACCCACTTAGTGCCTATCACACTTTGATGTTCTGGTCTGTCGACAAGTTCCCACACATTGTTGCGTGTGAACTCTGCAAGCTCCTCTTGCATGGCATTCACCCAATCTGCATCTAGTAGTGCTTCTTCTACTTTCTTGGGTTCTTCATTGGATATGTAACAGGCTAACATGGCATTGCCGTTTCCTTGTCTGGTTAGGATGGGGTCATTTACACTGTAGGGATTGAGTCTACGACGGGCAATATTAATTGCCATTAAACTTGCCAAGGATCGTTCTTAGGATACCAAGAATAAATACAATTAAATGAACCATGCAAAAGCCTATGCATGCTCCTACAAATTAAATTGCATAGGATGGATTAAAGATTGTACCTTGTTTCACCGTTTGATCCACAGGACAGATCGGAGAATAATAACGGTGAAAAACCTATTCAGATCTGAAGCGGAATATGGAACCTTGAATCTCTTCTCTTGTTCCTACAGATCTGATCTTCTGATCTGTATCCCTTGCTCCTTGGAAATCTGGTGAGGATTATTCTACCAAGTTAAATCCGAGCTTTGGAGAAGTCGATCAATCTTCTCCCTCAGATCCAGCCGCCGTCGCCCCTCTCTCTCTGTCCGTTATGAAACCCTAGTTTCTTAACTGACGGCTACTGAAAGTGTACACACAGAATTGTATTGATCCAATAGAGAAGGGGGGTTTATATAGTGTTAGGGTTTATGAAACCCTAACCCTAATGGGCTGAGAGCAGTTAATGGGCCAGACCAGGGATCAGATGCAAATAATAAAGTGGGCCCCTCTTTTATTAATTAATTCTCTCATGTCCAACCCAGAACATTAATTAATTAATAAAGTATTGTTTTAACCTTCACCACGGTAACAATACTGACTCGCCCCTTTATTACCACGTTATTAGGAACGGGTTGCACCAAACTAACTTGATCCACATATTTAAGGTTTCAGACATTCATTAATTAATTTGGCTTATGACAATCAGCCACAATTAATTAATTTCTTATTTCCTGAATAACACCACTCACCTTTTATCACTTATGCCTGAATTAAATAATTCAACCTGCAGGGTTTAGCATAATGAACCTTTGTGAGCTCATCAGGGAATGTCACCATCCTAAACGGATATGTTACCATACATCCAGACTAAGCAGACCCCACACAAATTGCCAACACCCAAAATACAAGTATAAGGGTACATGAAAGACCCGCCACTCTAGTAAATCAAAGTGTGGTCAATCTGTGTGTGCCCCTTATCCTTCAGTACGATTTAAGATCACAGAAAGTATGCTAGGGATCTGGCTCGTTCATATGTCAATGAGAACGGCGCATCCCACTGTTGATCCCATCAATACATAAAAATGTACCGACACATCAAGTAGCCAGGATAAGCCCACTTATGAACTGATGTGCCGCAGCTTAAACCGACAGCCTATCCAGGGACCGTCTCAGCTGTGATACTCTTTATATCTCGCTAGGTCAAGCGAACCATATGATCCTCTGTGATCTACAACACACCATATGGTCATCCCTTTCCACGAGATAAAAGGATATTATAGTTCGTCGTATGATTGTTCTATCAGACACCGAGCATTGTTGCGGATACATACATGAATACCAGTGTACGAAAACACTTAATCATATATGCTTTCAGTATACAATCCCAACATACACTTCCAAGAACACTGTCTAAGGGATGCGCTCGTAGCCATGACGGTCTGACACGTCCTGTAACTTCAGCATCCGGTTCTCCTTCTTGATGAGTATTATTTTGATTAGCTTCTACTTCATTCTCCTGGGGTTCAGCAACTGGAACAACTGGTACTCCTTCTTCATCTGCTTCTGGATCTTCATGAATAGGATCGCATGAGCAGGTATTGTATCGGTTGGAGCTTCTGCAGCAGGTTCCTCCAAGATTGGATTCTCAGCAACTCCTTTGCTAAGATCTTTAGTAGAGTCTTCATCTTCTCGATCATCAAGTGCATTAGCAACATCTAAATTTTCATTTAGATATATAGAGGATGGGGCCTCAACATGATCATTAGCATCACCGGCCTGGTCAGCAGTCTGGTCACCTGCTGAGTACGATGCCTCTGGGATGACATCAGTCTTAGACCTAATCGGATCAATACTCATATTCTCAAAAGATTTTTGAAGAGATTGGTCATGGATATCATTGGTCTCATGATTATCATTCCTCTGTTCTTTGTCAGCCCTGCGCACTAAAGTAGACTCATCACAAATAACATTACATGTTATTTCCACAAGTTGAGTTGTCTTGTTTAACACTCTATAACCTTTGTGAGAAGGGTATCCATATCCTAGGAATATGCCTTCATCAGACTTAGGTGAAAAAGTGTTAAGCTTAGACTTCCCATTGTTATGGATATAACATGTTGAACCGAAAGTACGAAAGTGTTTAATAGAAGGCTTACGACCATTATACACTTCATAAGGGGTTTTGTTGAATCTGCCATTAACCACACTCCTGTTCTGAGTGTAGCAAGCAGTCATGATAGCTTCTCCCCAATACTTTCCATTGAGTCCTGAATCAGCAAGCATGGACCGTGCTGCTTCCTTCAGCGTTCTGTTTCTTCGTTCTGCTAATCCATTCTGCTGTGGGGTTCTAGCAGTGGACTTCTCATGATGAATTCCAGCCTCAGCACAAAAGTCCATCATAATTCCATTACAGAATTCAGTTCCATTATCTGATCTAATCCTTTTAACTGTAACTTCCTTGTTGTTCTGCTCTTTGAGGATTAGTTCAGGTAACAGGATCTTTACTTCGTCTTTAGACTTTAATAGTTGAACCCACGTATACCTGGAGTAATCATCAACAACCACAAGTGTATATATTTTCTTATTGACTGTGGGTGGTGTGACGGGACCAAATAGATCCATGTGTAGGAGTTCAAGAATTCTCCCTGATGTATCCTTTTCTGGATTTGATTTGAAGGATGCCTTTGTTTGTTTTCTTGTTGACACGCTTTACACACTCCTTCCTTTCGGAAAGATTCAGCAGGCAGTCCTTCAACCAGCTTGTGTTTGGCTAGATGATTGATAGTCTTGAAGTTCAAGTGATTCAATCTTTTATGCCATAGCCAACTTGTCTCTTCTTTGTTAAATGCCACGAAGCAAGAATCCTGTTGACCACTTTGCCAATCAACCACATATAGTCCACCCTTACGGATGCCTCTTAGCTTGACTTCACCTGCAACCTTATCAACAATATCACAACCAGAGTTAATGAAATAAACATTATATCCATTCTCACATAGTTGGCTGATGCTCATCAAATTGTGTTTAAGGTTTGAAACGAAAGCAACATTGACAATTCGGATTCCATCTTGTTCTACACATCCTCTTCCAATGACTCTTCCTCTGCTGTTATCACCAAAAATAACTGAGGATCCATAGACGCTTTGTAAATCTGAGAATAAGTCTGCTCTTCCTGTCATGTGCCCTGAGCAGCCGCTATAAAGAATCCATTCATCTGGAGATCTTGACTCCTTCACTCGTGGATTCTTCTTCTGCAAGACAATTAAGATAAGGATTTAGGTACCCAATTAGTCTCGGGTCCTGCAGGATTAGCAAGTGTCATTGTTCCTTTTGGAACCCACATTTGAGTGATCTTCAAAATTTTCTTCTTGACATCACTCTTTATACCTTTCTCAACCTTAGGATAAGTAAATCTTGCATACTTAGATTGAGGATGAGGTGTGGTAGTGTGTTGTGCCTTCATTGTCCTTTTGAGAAAATTTGTTTTGGACTTAGGCCTTACATAGTTGTTCTGCCTATGTGGTGTATATGCATTAAGAGGGGGTTTTACAACATTGTAACTAACATGCTTGTTTGTATGAAGTGAAGATCTTGCTATCCTGGCAGTAGATGCATACTTCTCGGCAATCCTTCTAGGCTCTGCTGATCTAGGTTGCGAAGCATATGTTCTCGTATTCTGCTTGAATTTATTATTCCTCTGTTGAGGTTTCATAGCAGACACTCGAGCATTTTGCTGAGGTAGAACGCACCTCTGCTGTGATTCCCTAGCATATACTCTAGGATTCTGCTGGGGTATATCGTACCTCTGCTGAGGTTCCCTAGCAGATGTCCTAGCATTCTGCTGAGGTTTCACAGAATCGCTAATGAAGATTTCAGCAAATTCCTTTTCTTTCAGTTTTTCTCCAAGGATGAATTTTCCAGCAGAGATAAACTGAGTAATCTTCTGCTTAGAAGGTTTTCCTTTATCATAGCGATCAAAACCAACACCAGCTCTATCTTTGTAGTGCTTTTGTTGATTAATTGCAGCATTCAAAATAGCTTGACTAGTCGTGTAGGTACAAATGCAATTTTCTTTAGGTTTATTTTTCAGCAAAATGTTTTCTTTCTCAAGAATTTTGAAATTTTCAGAAACCATTGAAAATTCGGCTTTCATTTTTGTAAGTTCCTCACTTGCAGACCTTAGTCTTTCGACTTCCTCGATCAAATTTGAAATTTTTGACTTCAGTGAGGTGTTTTCACCTACAATGATGTTTTTAATTTCGTACATTTTAGAGAATTCTTCACTTAGCTTCGTGAGATAGTCTTCCTCAGAATCTAAAGTGAGATTCTCGCAATCATCAAAGGTAACAAATCTAGGGATGTTTACTGAAATTACCTCGTTGTTCTCGGCTGCTAGAGCCGTTTCAGCATTCTGATCAGCATCTGCATCAGCAAATTGATCTTCCACGACGTCTGCCATCAGAACTAGCATGGCTTCTTCATCTTCTTCCTCGGAGGATAGGTAGTACTCCTCATCATTTTCAGGAATGTCCTGAGTTTCTGTCCTGGTTAGGAGCGCTCTTTTGACTGCATTGCCTGCACGTCTTTCAAATCTTTGTTTCAGCCGCTCCCTTTCTTCTCTGCTGACTTTCGGACAGTCATGTTTCAAGTGGTCTGGAGATCCACACTCAAAACAGGTCCTAGGCTTTCGCTCTGCTGAGCAGGCGTGAGAAGGTGACTGCTGAGTCTCCTTTGCTTCCTTTTCGCCTTTAGCCTCCATAAGCATCTTCTGAAGTTTCTTCATCTGTTCTTCTAGTTCACTGATCTTAAGATCAGTAGATTGAGAGCTAGAGGTTGTAGGAACCTCCTTTGATTGGTTTATGGGAACAGATCTTTCTTGATTGTAATATGGCTTCTTTTGTTTAAACTTATTAAAATCCTTTTTGACAAAATAAGCCAAATCATCTGAGCTAGCAGCGGATTGTACTACTGCAGCTTCATTTTTCTTTGACTGTTGTATGATAAATTCATGAGATTTTAATTGAGCAAATACCTCGGATGTAGACATTTTGTTGAGATCTTTCTCACTAAGACTAGTCATTTTAACAAACCAGTCATCTCTGGGGTATAGTTTAGAGATAATCTTGTGATTCATTTCCCCATTCTCATATTTCTTACCAAGGTTATTCAGCTCTCCAATGATGGTATTAAATCGTTCCTCCATGGCCATTATGGATTCACCTGCATTCATAGAGAAAGATTCATATTTATCAACAGCTACCTGCAGTTTATTGCGTTTCATCTGGTCTGTCTCCTGAGAAAACTCGCAGACATACTGCCACATTTCTTTAGCTGTATCGAACTCCAAAGCTTTTTGTGCCATCAGCTTTGGTAGTGAGTCAAGGATTAGCTTCTTTGCAACATGCTCCAGCTGAGCTCTTTTCTTGTCTTCACTTGTGTATTCCTCAAAAGGTTTTTCAACCATTTGGGGTCTCTGTGGCCTTGGGGGTCTAGGTTGATCTCCTTCATCAGCTCCTTCAGAGGGTTCGGGTACAGGTCCTATAAAAGTGTTAGCTTTCATAATTTTAATGGGACCTCTTTCAAGTACCTCAACCATTTCTGGATGTATGCTCTGAAGCTGTATTAAGGCCATCTTTTTCCATGTTGAAAAGTTCTCCCTGTTGTACTTTCCAAGTGAGTGATTCAACATCTTGTCTCCTGAGCTAAACAAGTGAAACACAGATAAACAGGTAAAAGTGCAAGGAAAATGCAGATCTGGTCTTAAGCGACTCAGAAGCAGTCGGTTTTTCAACCTCCTGCTCGATACCACTTGTTGGTCCCAAAATACTAGTGTTAATACCTCAACACGAAATGCAGCGGAATATGTTTTACGTCTCTTGCACTTAATGTTATTTTCACAAAAATTATTTAGCTCAAGTTGTGATTTAAGTTAATGTTCAGATATACACTAGCAACTCCGTTGCTAGGTTTTAAATCGATCTTTGAACAGTAAAGTAATAAAATAGTAAACGGCACACAAGATTTATAGTAGTTCGATCAAATAGATCTACGTCCACTCCTTAGCCGAAACGCTAAGAATTTCACTAGAAAAGTATACAGATTACAAGGAATCGCCTTTCCAGTTAAGTAGGCAGTGAGCTTTCGGCCTGGCTACTTGACAGCTATCCTCCGTGAGTCTGCACTTCTCTGATCACAGCTCCGGTCAAGTCAAGGGCACACCTTCGTAAAACTTGTCCTTCACAAATGAGGCTTTTATAGTTTGCCTCTTAACTTAATAAGTATGCAGCTAACGCTCGTCTGAGTCAATCCTTTTCAAGACTGACTGTTGGATACTCCTAGTAAAGAGATTATCCCAATGATTGAAGATTCTTATCAAAGATCCAAGAATCTTCAAGGCTGAGTGTCAGATATTGAATGTGAAGACACTCTTGGTTGTTGAGGGCTTTGAATGTGCTTTTTATCACGAGCTCTCAACTGACTACTTTTTCTTGTTCGCTTTGTCAAAGGAATCTCACACTTGAATGTGATTGAAGCGGTTATCAAGGTAGTAAAAGCAGTTTTAAAAAGCAGTAGTCGATCCAGTCCTGGAATCTGCCTTTTATAGTTGGAGATTCAAAACTTGAATCTCCATACCCGTTAGACACAACGGCTTCTTTGTCCAAGAATGGATTAACTCGTTAGAACACTTTTTAAAGTAGAGATGTACTTTCCAAACTACTTAGGGAAAGTCTCGTCCCTTGTGTGTCCTTTTTGTCAGAGTGGCAGTCCGTCTTCAGCTTTTGAATCTTGCCCTTTGTTATGCTAGGAGTTGCTGAAGCCTTTTACTGCCTTCGATCCTTTGACTTCTTTTGTTTCAGACTTTTTACTTTGTTGCTGAAAGGTCCGAATGCTAACACTTTAGCATTCTGTCTGGCTTGCTTTCAGCCATTTGCTAGTGATCTTTTTGTTGGCTTGTTTCTCTAGCAGATTGCGAGTAGACTGCTGACATCAACTGCTTTATGTCTGCTAGGAAATCTTCTCAGCATACTAGTCTATTACAACTCAATGTATAACTTATACAGGACTTTACAAGTTGTGTTAGACTCTCTAGATTTCAGCAAATGATCGACCAACTAAATAAGGTTTGATCCAACAAAACCTTTTACAAATAAGTCCTAAGGGAGATTTTAGGAATAATTCCCAACAGAAATCCTCTCATGGCACCAAACCATACTATATGAATGAGCATTCTCTTTTACACAGTTAAACTATCTGCAAATGATTATATGACTGGGAGGTGGCCTCCTACCCACATTTTAACGATGCTAGTCCGAGTAGGGCATGACCCCTAGCTTGTCAGCATCATAGTGCACTAACCCGTGGTATCTCGTTCACTACCAGGGTACGATCATTAAGACTCGCAATACGTAAAGTCAACATCCACATTGAATACGTTTGATGTTCTTCTCTAAGTGAGGTTCCCCCACGGCGAGGACAGATAACAAACATAAAACATTAGGCAATGACAAAACATCATTTATTTCATACTTGATTTTATTTGAAAAGAAAACATCATTTTTTATTTTTAATTTGGCCCACGATATAGAGGTAAGAAAATCCCACCTTGAGTAGGTGCAGTTAAGCAGTAGGTTGATCTAATCGATTATCTTCTCCTTGCCCATTCCTACAACATAAGGAATATGAATAAATCTTTAGAGGATAATGAATTGAGATATCTATAACTTGATACACCAAGGATTCTAGACTCTTAATCATTCATGGAACTTTTAAGTCTTGAGCCATCGGATAAGAATATGAAATAATGATTCATTAATTTATTTTGACGAATTAGAAAGTCAAACATATATCATAGGGATCTTGATTCAATATCGAGCGTTATTCAAGAAATGAAGTTCATAGTTCAATTTAATTGAACAACCAAGAGACTTCGTCAAATGACTAAGTATTACTTCAAGGATTTATGATTGAAAGAAGTTTCATAATCAATTTGAATTAACATACAATTGCTTGGGAGTGTGAGAACTCATCAAGTGGTTTCAAGTCATGCTAAGGATACAATAGAAAGGACATAAATATCATGTACGAATTGAATCTCAATGATCAAAATTTAACAAGTTTAATTTAATTGAACAAGTACGAGACGTCATAAAATGATTGAACATCTCTTCACAGATTGTGATTGAAATAAGTTACATAATCAATTTCGAATCGATGTATAATTGATCGAGAGTTTAAGAACTCATCAATAGGTTTCAAAATCTTTTAAATAAATGTAATCGAGAAAGTTTTATATTTCGAACACAGATTAGATTTTATTAGGATTTTGAGGTTTAAGGTTTGTCATGTTTGATTTAACAATCGGCTTCAAGAAAAGTTTAAGTTACGAAAGTTCGGATCATCCAATCGAAATTAGTTTAAATCGAAAAGGTTTTAGAGAGAGCAAGAAAGAAAAGAATAGCTCTCTACATCGACTGATATAAGGATATCGAAAAAAATAGAAATTAGGTTTGCATTTATCGGATGAAGAAATAAAAATTTAGAAAATGTTGTTTGTGTCGGTCGACATGGTCATGTCGACTGAAGTGAATGGATGTCGACCGATATACATATACCAACCGATATGCAACTCATGTCGACCGAGATGAAGGATGGCAATTGATGAAGAAGATGTCGATTGAGATGAAAGATGACGATCGATGCAAAGGATGTCGATCAAAACATGTTGGTGTCAATCGACACACAATGTGTTGACCGATATGGTTTTGTGTCGATTAAAATGAATGATCGACACACAAAAATTCAAACAAAGCATCCATGTCGATCAATATGGGGTATGTCTACCAACATGCCACGTCGATCGACATGCAAGAATGTCGATCGATTGGACATTTCCTCTTCGGCAAAATAATTAGGTTTTGGCTCAAACGATTCCTAGCAACACCAAAATGAATTATCCGGGCTCGTCCAATCGACTTCTAACAACACCAAAAGGAGTATCAAAAACATAAAAAACAAGATGGAATCAAAATATATGCTCAACATTTCAAAATGGAGCCAAAATCTAAAAAATAGCCCAAAATGATCACAACTCGATTCCTAGACTAACATGTGGTTTCTAGGCTCAATATATAACATGCTAAACATGCATACGCACTCCTAAACTCAAGATCAAGCCTAGATCATGTTTTTTCATTCTAGGGAAAACATAGTTTACGTGCTCAAACTTTAAAGATAGCTAGATAACGGTTTGGTTTATACCTCATTGATATTAATGGGGTCTCATGAGCTTGATCAACATTTTTTTTGCTCGATTTCCACTTCAAAAACATGGAGAATGAAGAAAAGAGAGTTTGAAGTGGAAAGAATTAGGTAAGAGGATCTTAAAAATGTATATTTTACCTCAATATTCACTCCGCCAGAGCACTCGCCGGAGTTGGTCGCCGGAAAAAGGTGGGTGAGAGTTGAGAGAGAAGAGCAAAGTATGGAGTGAAGGGGAAGTTTCTTATTTAAAGAAAATAGGGAGGGGTAGTTTTTGTATTATTGAAAGTCAAAACGTAAAAGTAGTTGTCATTCGTTTGTCACATCGGTCACTTTGACATCAACTCGCGTCAACTCCACTACAAAAAATTTCATCCCAAAATTTTGCAAATTACAAAAAGAGTTTCTGGTAGTTCACCTTCATCTTGTCTTCAAGTTCCCACGTTGCTTCTTCAGTGTTGTGATACTTCCAAAGAACTTTGACGATGTTGATCTTCTTGTTGAAGAGCTCTTGAGTTTTGGAATCCATGATCGCTTCAGGTCCTTCTTCGTAAGTCAAATCTGGTTGGAGCTGAACTTTATCTTGATGAATGACGTGTCTTGGATAGAAGATGTACTTCCGTAATTGCAACACGTGGAAGATGTTTCGAACATTCCAAAAATTGGGTAGCAAAGCCAAACATTACGCTACAGCTACAATCCTTTCCAAAATCTCGTAAGGACCAATATATCGGGGTCTAAGTTTGCCTCTAGCTCCAAAACGAATGATTCCTTTAGACAACAATATCTTCAAGAACACCTTTTCTCCGACTTCGAAAGTTAACTCAGTTCGTCTCTTGTCCGCATATGATTTCTATCGATCTTGGGCTTCTTTGATTCTAGTACGGATTTATCGAACAATTTCTATCATCTCATAGACTGAATTGGGTCCTAAGGTTTTACGTTCTCCAGTTTCATCCCTATACAAAGGAGATCTAAATTTTCTTCCATAAAGGGCTTCATATGGGGCCATTCCGATCGTGGCTTGAAAAGTATTGTTGTATACAAATTCAATCAACGACAGAATTGCTTCCCATTTCATCCCTCAATTGAGAATAACTGTTCTGAGCACATCTTCCGAAGTCTGTATGGTTCATTCTGTTTGACCATCTGTTTGAGAGTAGAATACAGTGCTGAAATTTAGTCGGGTTCCAAACTCATTCTACAAACTAGTCCAGAATCGAGATGTAAACTTTGCATCTCTATCAGATATAATTATCGTTGGCACTCCATGTAATCGTATGATTTCCTTGACATAAATCTGGGTCAACTTATTTGATCCATAAGTGATCTAAATCGATAGAAAATGTGCACTTTTGGTCAAACGGTCCACAATCACATTGTTGTATGCAAATTCAATCAATGGTAGAACTGCTTCCCATTTCATCCCTCGATCGAGAATAACTATTCTGAGCATATCTTCCGAAGTCTGTATGGTTCATTCTGTTTGAGAGTGGAATGCAATGCTGAAATTCAATTGGGTTCCAAGCTCTTTCGACAAACTAGTCCAGAATCGAGATGTAAACTTTGCATCTCTATCAGATGTAATTATTGTTGGCACTCCATGTAATCATATGATTTCCTTGACATAAATCTGGGTCAACTTATTTGATCCATAAGTGATCTGAATCGATAGAAAATATGCACTTTTGGTCAAACGGTCCACAATCACCCAAATAGTTGTGTTCCCTCTTTGGGATTTGGTTTGACTTGCCACAAAATCCATTGCTATCGCATCCCATTTCCACTCTGAAATGTCAACCAGCTGTAACTTTCCATACGAATTTTGATGCAATGCCTTCACTTGTTGACATGTCAAACATCATTCCATGAATATGGCTATGTCTCGCTTCATACCTTCCCACCAAAATTTTGACTTTAAGTCTTGGTACATCTTTGTACTTCCAGGGTGGGCAGTGTATGGGATTTTGTGTACTTCTCTCATGATTTCCTCTTTCAAATCATCACTTTTTGGCACACACAACCTTTCATTGTACGTGATGGTATTATTGGAAGCTTCTTGAAAATTTGTGACTTTCTTTGCTCGAATTTGAAGTCATATGTTCTCCAGATCTTCATCCTAGCTTTGTGCTTCTGCAATCCTTGTCCTTAGATCGGGACTTGCCATTAAGGCTGCCATTCTGGTGCTCACTATTTCTGGTGGCAAAATCACTTAAAGATTTAACCTCTCCATTTCCTTTCCTCTTGTTTAATTACAACACAAGCTTTGGTTGGAGCCTTTCTGCTCAACGCATCAACTACTGAATTAGCTTTATCGGGATGGTAGTTAATGATCAAGTCACAGTCCTTCAATAATTCCAACCATCTTCTTTGCCTCATATTCAGATTTTTTTTGCTCAAAGAAGTACTTGAGGCTCTTGTGGTCGGTGAAGATCGCACATCTAGCTCCGTAGAGGTGATGTCTTCACATCTTTAATGCGTGGATAATGGTTGCCGATTCTAGGTCATGGGTTGGATAACTTCATTCATGCGTTCTTAATTGGCATGGCACATACGCAATCACTTTGCCTTCTTGCATCAAAACACAACCTAGACCATTCTTGGAGGCGTCAGTATACAATTCATAGTCTCTCTCTGCCTCTGGTACTGCCAAAATTGGGGCAAAGGTTAAGAGTTCCTTCAAGCATTGGAAACTTGCTTCACACTCTTCAGTCCATGTATAATTAATCCCCTTCCTTAGATGTTGCGTCATTAGTCTGGCGATCTTGGAAAATTCTTCAATGAACCTGCGATAATAGCCTGCCAATCCAAGAAAATTTTGAACTTCATTTGGAGTTTTAGGAGCTTCCCACTCCTTCATAGCTTGTATCTTAGCTGGATCCACTTTAATTCCTTCTGCAGATACTATGTGTCCTAGGAACATCACTTCCTCGAGCCAAAATTCACACTTACTGAATTTGGCATACAGTCTTTCCTTTCATACGGTTCTCAAGACTGTCCTCAAATGTTCTCGATGTTCTTCTTCATTCTTCGAGTAGACAAGAATGTCATCTATGAAGACTAGGACAAAATTATCAAGATATAGATGAAACACGCGATTCATATGATCCATGAATACCATTGGCGCGTTTGTTAATCCAAAAGGCATTACTACAAACTCATAGTGGCCATATCTTGTTCAAAAAGTAGTCTTCAGAATATCCACTTGACGGATCTTAAGCTGGTGGTATCTAGATCTTAGGTCGATCTTCGAGAAGACCTTTGCTCCCTTAAGCTAATCAAAGAGATCATCGATTCTTGGGAGTGGATACTTGTTCTTCAAAGCGAGTTTGTTCAATTCTCTGTAATCAATGCACATACACATAGATCCATCCTTCTTTTTCACAAACAAGACAGGTGCTCCCCAAGGCGATGCACTGGGTCGAATGAATCCCATATCCAGCAATTCTTGTAATTCCACTTTTAACTCTTGCAGTTCCTTAGGGGCCTTCCTATATGGAGCCTTTGAGATAGGAGCTGCACCTGGTTCAAGATCGATAATGAATTCTAATTACATATCTAGCGGCAATCTAGGTAATTTATCAGGAAAAATGTCCTTGAGTTCTCTTATGACTTCAACATCACTAACAGTAATGTCCTTGTCATCCTCATTCAGGTACACAAGGCAAGCTCGACTATATTTTATGCTGGCCTATTTGTAAGCTTGTATTGCGGAAATTAACAGAATTCTTGTTCCTTTTTTAACTCTGTGCAAGTACACTGGTTCTCTTCCAGACTGTCCAAAAGACACGATCATGTCCTTACATCGGATAGTAGCATGATTCTTTTCTAACCAATCCATTCCTAACATTACGTCTATGTTTCTCATTTGCAGGACGTTCAAGCTGTTGGCTTTTAATGCACATGTTCCAAAAGAGATTTCTAGGGTCAGATAGATACGGTTCGAGAGAGTTGATCCTCCAGTCGGGGTCACTATACACAAATCATTCTTTGTTCTCACGGTACTAAGCTCTAGGTTCTGAACACAGTCTTTGGAATGGAATGAATGCAAAGCGCCGACATAGAAAATCATAATAACGGGTGACGATTAATCCCATACCTATCAGGTTTCCATGATCGTCCTTCTCCTTTGGCTGTTCCAGAGCATAAGCTCTTCCTTGTCGTGCTGGCTGTTGAGCTGGCTGATGTTGTTGTGGCTGCTGTGGCAATTGCTGCTGCTGCTAGGGCACCTGCTGAATTGGCTTTGCTTGAATGAAGCGGTTGTGGGAGTTTCTGGGTTGTCGTCGTCCTTGCAGTGCGCACAGTTGAGTGTTGCCTTAGTTGCCTTCGCACTGGTTTCAAATGTCTTGATGATTGTTGACCTGGCGATACTGTGACGAGTAGTGTCCCATTCTTCTGTACTTGTAGCAGTTGGCGTGAAGTGCAGTTCATTCTCCTTGATGTTCTCTTCCACAAAGGTTGCAATTTTTTATAGCAAAATTACCTTGGCAGTTGTTCCCTTGGTTCTGAAAGTTCCTTTTATTTCCAGCTTGGTTGTTGCGGAAATTCCTGTTGCCTTGCCAATTCCTCTTATGTCCGGCTGCCAAAGTCTGTGGGACATCTTCTAGCTTCCTTTTTAATCCTTTCTCAGCTGGTGGCTCTAGTTTGTTGGTCAAGAGAGCAGCTCACAGTCCATTCTTCAGTGCGGCTTCAATATTCAGAGCTCGCTGCAGAGCGTCTTTGTAGTCCAAACCAGTCAGGCAAGCGATAGAGTCTTGAATGTCTGTTCGCAGTCCAGACATAAACTGAAGGGCTTTCTTATGCTCGGTGTTCACTGCATTCGGAGCATACCTCGATAGATTGTTGAACATCCGATCATATTCCATCACGGACATCTCTACTTAAACTAGGCGGTGGAATTCTGCCTGCTTCTGGACTCGATAGGTCAAAGAAATAAACTTGGTGTAGAATTCCTCTTTGAAATAGTCCCAAGTTAGGGCTTCTTCTAGATCAGGGGTGAGCGTCTTCAGATGAGAGTCCCACCAATGTTCAGCTTCGTCAATCAGTTTAAAGGAGATGCATTGGACCTTCTCCAGGTAGGTGTAGTCGAATATCTAGAAATTTTTTCCATGGACTTGTCCACGTTTCAGCTTTAGGCGGGTCTTCGGTTCAAACTAGTAGCGGTGGGTTCCATTGAGTGAACATTTCCCCAATTCTTCTTGGCTCAACGGGAGGCACATGATTTTCAAGGTGCACATCCTCTTTGTATGGCATCCAGTTTGG
Organism: Plectranthus barbatus; assembly: GCA_026898455.1. Taxonomy (NCBI): domain Eukaryota; kingdom Viridiplantae; phylum Streptophyta; class Magnoliopsida; order Lamiales; family Lamiaceae; genus Plectranthus; species Plectranthus barbatus. The sequence continues at coordinate 63,341 of JAPKLW010001763.1, read as the reverse complement.
TTCAAGTTAGGGCCCTACACCTTGATTCGGGTAGGGTTCTGTCTGGATTTATTTGGGGTTGGCCTCTTCTTCAGCCTCGGCCTCTGACAGGGGCCTCTCTAGGTGGCATTCTGCAAAATAAATGATCATTAAATGGGGCATTCAACCCAAGGTTCCCACAATGCGTAAATATAATCCTTTTCAGGATCGCATGCAAAACAACAATAACTGATGTGCTAATAAGGTAGGTTGTCCCACAATTTAGGGTTAATACCCTTTTAAAGGACGGTATTCCCTGCAATACATGGCAACGACCAAGGTTACATTAATTGCCACAATTATAGAAATAAATTTAAATATCAATATTCGACAACGACCAAGGTTACATTGATTGCCACAATTATAGAAATAAAGTCAAATATCAATGCAGGAAGCATAAACATGACACCAAAAGATACATCCGAAAGCCCGAAAAGTGGGCAGGTAGCCTTTTCATTAAAAGTGGGGTTGCCTACTTGGAAAATTTGGCTTATCCCCTACTACCTAATTAATACATTTACAAATTTCATCTCCCGAAGGAGGCATACTAGCTTTCACAACTTCCTACTCAACTATTACATTCGCAGTTAATCAAATGGACCCAAAAGGGCGCCCTACAACAACTACAAACTTTAAATCCTACAATTACATTCAAAAATTATTCACTATTAATTACTACATATATGGATCAATAATGAACAAACGGAAGTTAAAGGTCATCGTCAGACGAACCAAACATCCCTTTGTCTGAATAATCAATCTCGTCGGGAGGAGTCAAAGCTTCTTCATCAATATCGGGAATTTCATCATCGATGTTGCATACGGCAACACCCCACTCTTGCTGCCACTGAGGCAGCCAGTTGACTGTCATCCAATCATTTGCGACTGGAGCGATTCCATCATTGTCTTCTTCGGGCACGACCTGGTC